>SJYQ01104487.1:266211-317497 GCA_006410935.1 Redunca redunca | reverse complement strand
AATATAGTCACAGTTTCTACTTTTTATACTTAATAACACATCATTACGATTATTCCATCACTATAAATTGGTGCAGCCACTATGAAACCAGTATGGAGTTTCTTCAAAAAACTAAAAACAGATTTTCCATATGATCCTGCAATCCCACTCCTGGGCATACATCCAGACAAAAATCTGATTCAAAAAGATACATGAGCCACTATGTTCATAGAAGCACTATTTACAACAGCCAAGATATGGAAACAATCTAAATGTGCATCAATGGATGAATGGATAAAGAAGATGTGGTATACATACACACTTGCAGAGTGAAATACTATTCAGCTATAAAGAAGAATTAAATAATGCCATTTGCAGCAACATGGATGAACCTAGAGATTGTCATACTAAGGGAAACAAGTCAGATAGAGCAAGATAAATACTATATATGATATCACTCATATGTGGAATCTAAAACATGACACAAATGAACTCATCTATGAAAGAAAAATAGACTCACAGACATAGAGAAAGACTTGTGGTTGCCAAGGGGGAAATGGAGAAGGGATAGACTGGGAGTTTGGGATTAGTGGAGGCAAACTATTATATATAGGATGGATAAACAATAAGGTTCTACTGTATAGCATAGGGAACTACATTCAATATCCTATAATAAACCATAATGGAAAAGAATATGAAAAAGAATCAACATATATGTATAACTGAATCACTTTGCTGTACAGTAGGAATTAACACAACATTGTAAACAAACTATACTTCAATAAAATAATTTTTTAAAAAGATCATTCCACATCAGGACTACAGCTCTACCTCTTGCTTTTAAATAGCTGCTTAGTGTTCTCAATATTAATAGATAAACCACAGTTGTTTAACCAAACTTCAGTGATGGACATTTAGTTTTTTGCTATTATGAAAATTTCTGCAGTAAGTATATTTATATGTTTATATCATGACATGCTTTTGAGTATATAATCACATGGTAAAGTCTTAGCAGTAATCTTTTCGAGTCAAAGATACTTAAATGGTAAATGCTGATGCACACTGCAAAGTTGCCTCCAAAGAACCTGTACACCCAACAGTGGAGGATAGCACCTATTTTTCTTTATGTTTGTCAACCACGAGCATTATCAGACTTTAAAATATTTTTTGCTGTTCTTTTTTTTTTTTTATTTTTTGGCCACTCTTCAGGGCATGTGGGATCTTAGTTCCCTGACCAGGGATCGAACCCCTACCCCATGCATTGGGTGCACAGAGTCTTAACCACTAGACCATCAGGGAAGTCTCTCCTTTTTTTTTTTTTTTTTTGCCATTCTGAAAGATCACAAACAGCATCACGTTTATTCCTAGAGATAACTAGCTTTGGAAGATTATGAATCTTCTACAATCTTTCTCCAAATGTTCCTCTTTGTCCATTGTCTTTTATTTTTAAATATTATATCTTTTTGTTACACAAGTAATAAATAACATTTATTGTATAAAGAAAAATCAAACAATAAAGAAGTATAAAGAATAAAAGGGAAAACCCCTCTTCTCCTCCCCAACACCATCAGTCCCACTCCCTCCTCAGAGCCGCAGAAACACTGCGGTGTGCCCATGAGTTTTATTCTGTTAGATGCCAGTGCACTGGCACTCATTCTGATTCCTCTCATTTGGGATTGGAGTATCTGTTACAGGGCATGGCTGAGGTTCAGCTTTCTAATATCCAGAAAGAAGGGATTCGCTGAGCACATCAACAGTAATAAAGACTGCAGAGAAAATGGCTAAATGATTTATGTGAACGAAATGACTTAAAAGTCCTTCAAAAGCTTTAGAAGCGTGTAGGGAAATCCCTACAGCAAACTGTAAATGGTGTGTTTATTAAAGCAGAATCCAGAAGCACTTCAAGGAACCAAAGCTTAATTAATTTATTTCCTATAAGCTTTGAAAGTAATGAGATGGTATTTAAATAGAGGTGGGGGGGGGATTAGTAAGAAAAGACAAAGGCATGGTCTGCATGTATAGAGACAGACTGGGATAAATTACTGGTTGGCCAAAAATATCATTTGGATTTTTCTGTAAGATGTTACAAAAAAAAAAAAAAGTAACAAATGAACTTTCTGGCCAACTCAAAATTTGACCCTTAGTCTCCTCACATCGAATGGGAATAATTATAAAATATCTAGGTCATTGGGCTATTGCAGTAAATAATAATCTATGTAAACTGCTTAGCACACTTAGGCACAAAGTAAGTACTCAGTCTCCTGCATTGGCAGGTGGTTCTTTACCACTAGCGCCACCTGGGAAGCCCAAATGGTAGCTATTCTTAGCTATTTCTAAAACCTTTCCTGAAAGAGGGAAGGTATTGTAGATGGGAAGCACAGATGAATCAAAGCTTGGATTCTGCAACGGGGATAATGTTCTTAGGACAAAGATGAGACCTGACCAGAAGTGGAAGATTTGTGCAGGAAAGGAATGACTAAGGAGGAATGATACAGAAGCAGTGGGGGAAATGGAGACATTTGGGGCAAAAATTACTGTGCTAAGTGGGCATGACAATTTGAGATTGGGAAGCCAGTGGAGAGGTGCTGCAGTAGGAAGCTGTGGCAGGACAGGAGAGAGATCAGGGATATACTAACACAGGAGGAACCAGATGACAAAAATGTTTTTTGTCAAAAAATTAAAATGAATGGAAAAAGAAAATGTGGTATATACATACAACAGAATACTCTTCAGCCTTAAAAAAGAAGGGAGTCCTATCATTTGCAACAGCATGGATGAACCTTGAGGACATTACACTAAATGAAATTAGCCACTCAAGAGAAAGATGAATATAAGTAGATGATTCCACTTATATGAGGTATTTAAAATAGTCAAATTTATAGAATCAAAGAGTGAAATGGTGGTTGTTAGAGACTGGGGGGAAGAGGAAATGGGGTGTTATTAATCAATAGGTATAAAATTTCAGTTAAGTAAGATGAATAGTTAAGCTATTTCAAATCCTAAAAGATGATGCTGTGAAAGTGCTGCAATCAATATGCCAGCAAATTTGGAAAACTCAGCAGTGGCTACAGGACTGGAAAAGGTCAGTTTTCATTCCAATGCCAAAGAATGTTCAAACTACTGCACAATTGCACTCATCTCACACACTAGTAAAGTAATGCTCAAAATTCTCCAAGCCAGGCTTCAACAGTATGTGAACCGTGAAATTCCAGATGTTCAAGCTGGATTTAGAAAAGACAGAGGAATCAGAGATCAAATTGCCAACATCCGCTGGATCATCAAAAAAGCAAGAGAGTTCCAGAAAAACATCTACTTCTGCTTTATTGACTATGCCAAAGCCTTTGACTGTGTGGATCACAACAAACTGTGGAAAATTCTTGTGGGAATACCAGACCACCTGACCTGCCTCTTGAGAAATGTGTATGAAGATCAGGAAGCAATAGTTAGAACTGGCCATGGAAAAACAGACTGGTTCCAAATAGGGAAAGGAGTACATCAGGCTGTATATTGTCACCTGTTTATTTAACTTAGATGCAGAGTACATCATGAGAAACTCTGGGCTGGATGAACCACAAGCTGGAAATCAAGACTGCTGGGAGAAATATCAATAACCTCAGATATGCAGATGACACCACCATTATGGTAGAAAGCAAAGCAGAACTAAAGAACATCTTAATGAAAGTGAAAGAAGAGAGTGAAAAAGTTGGCTTAAAGCTCAACATTCAGAAAACTAAGATCATGGCATCTGGTCCCATCACTTCATGGCAAACAGTTGGGAAACAGTGAAAACAGTGAGAGATTTTATTTTGGGGGCTCCAAAATCACTGCAGATGGTGACTGCAGCCATAAAAGTAAAAGATGCTTGCTCCTTGGAAGAAAAGTTATGACCAACCTAGACAGCATATTAAAAAGCAGAGACATTACTTTGCCAACAAAGGGCTGTCTAGTCAAAGCTATGGTTTTTCCAGTAGTCATGTACTGAAGTGAGAGTTGGATTATAAAGAAAGCTGAGCACCGAAGAATTGATGCTTTTGAACTATAGTGTTGGAGAAGACTCTTGAGAATCCCTTGGACTGCAAGGAGATCCAACCAGTCCATCCTAAAAGAGTCAGTCCTGAATATTCATTGGAAGGACTGATGCTGAAGCTGAAACTCCAATATTTCGGCCACCTGATGCAAAGAACTGACTCATTGGAAAAGACCCTGATGCTGGGAACGATTGAAGGTGCGAAGAGAAGGGGACGACAGAGGATGAAATGGTTGGATGGCATCACCGACACAACAGAAATGAGTTTGAGTAAACTCTGGGATTTGGTGATGGATAGGGAGGCATGGCATGCTACAGTCCATGGGGTTGCAAAGAGTTGGACACTACTGAGTGACTGAACTCAGCTGAAGATGAATAGGCTGTACACATCTGCTGTTCAACATTGTACGTATAGTCAACAATACTATAATTCATACACTTAAAAATTTGAGTAGATATCATGTTATGTGCTCTTATAACGATATAAATTTTTTTTAAATAAAATTTTAAAAAGGGAATCCCCAGACCCTGATGCCTGACTATTTAAGGTACGAGGAAAGAAGCGAGAAAACTATACTTGTTTGCTGAATTGACAGAGGGCTGGTTTTACTCTAGGTGGAGAACTGAGGCTGGCAGTCTGTTCTCTACACAATAAGTATGTGAGCAGTGACTGCAGCAGATTCTAATTAGTAAGGTTTGATTAAAGGTAAAACCAAAAAGGCCAATGTCTTTAGGTCTCCTTTCCAGAATTTCTAGCCTCTAAGCAATTCCAACTCAGAATGGCTAACACAACTGTTACATGTAACCAACGTTGCTAATTTAGGAACACTCACTTCCCTCCTCAGGTATTGTTTTCCACCTATAGATTTCAGCACTATTCCAAAATCTCAGTCCCAGGCCTGGTGGACCGGTGGAGCACCGGACCTGATGGACTGGGAGTTTGCTAATCAAGAAGGTTGCTTTGAGGCCTGACACTAAAATGGTGCCCATTCCATATGGTTTCTCTGTCATTAGACTGGTTATGGTCCAGAGATCTTGACCCTTGCTGTTTCGAGTGTGATTCAAGGACCAGAGCACTGGTATTACCTGGGAGCTCATTAGAACTACAGAATTTTAGGCTCCACCCCAGACCTACTGGAACAGAATCTGCATTTTCACAAGGTCCACACATGAAAGTCTGAGAATCACTGACCTAGAGCACAGTTTTGGGAGTCTGAGAGGTTTTGGATTCTTTTGAGAGAGGCGGGGGGGGGGGGGNTCCCAATTTCAGAAATTTGAAAAGAAGTAAATCATATAATTGAGGAAATGTGGTAGTCATATATTCAATAAAGATACTGTTACTTATGTAACCCAGCTAGATGATGATATTCAGTTCAGTAGCTCAGTCGTGTCTGACTCTTTGTGACCCCATGAATCGCAGCACGCCAGGCCTCCCTGTCCATCACCAACTCCCGGAGTTCACTCAGACTCACGTCCATTGAGTCAGTGATGCCATCCAGCCATCTCATCCTCTGTCGTCCCCTTCTCCTCCTGCCCCCAATCCCTCCCAGCATCAGAGTCTTTTCCAATGAGTCAACTCTTCACATGAGGTGGCCAAAGTACTGGAGTTTCAGCTTTAGCATCATTCCTTCCAAAGAAATCCCAGGGCCGATATTAACAGTTATTAATTTTCATTGAGTTTACCTTGTTTCAGGTACTATTCTCAATATCTTCCAGATAAGATCTCATTTAACCTTCAGAGTAATTTTTTGCATCACAACCAACCTATGAGATGATCATCTCCGTTTAACAGATGAGGAAACTGAAGTACAGGGTGGTTTAATTGACTTGCTTGAGTTCACATAGAGGGTAAATATTAAAGCCACATTTTCAAACCAGTACAACTGCTAGAGGCCACAGACTTAAATTCCATGTCAATTGACAAATTTTCCCCTACCCAGACCTGGGAAATTTGATGTTCTTTCCAAGATGTCTATATTCTCTATGCCACTCCATCACTTTCGGCCTGAAGAACCCACTGTTACTAAACTATTTTGTATCTCATTTACATCTTACCTCCTGTGGCTGACCTTTTCTCCTTTCTCTGAAGTAACCCCTACATAAGACTCAGTCTTTTTTCCTTAATTTCCTCCAAAATCAATTACAAAAGCCATCTGTTTATGTAGCAGACTTTACTGAAAGCTTGGTACCTTACTTTTGGCATTTATTATCAAATCATTGTTAACCTTAGGTTTTTCTTATCACACAGTGTCCATTTGCATTCTCTTGCTCCCAGACCACAAATATCTATGGTTTTTGTACTATTGCTGTGCTTTAGTAAAAGAGGACTTGAGTCTGTGACTTAACAGGAGTCACAGATTCTGGTTCACTCCTTTTACAGGCTTCCCTGATGGCTCAGAGGGTAAAGAGTCTGTCTGCAACGTGGGAGACCTGGGTTTGATCCCTGGGTTGGGAAGATTCCCTGGAGAAAGAAATTTCAACCCACTCCAGTATTCTTGCCTGGAGAATCCCCACGGACAGAGGAGCCTGGTGGGCTACAGTCCATGGGGTTGCAAAGAGACACAAATGAGTGACTTCACATTCACGTTCACCTGTTCCCAGAGCTGCCATTTCCTCTCATCTTCTCCAGCAAGACTGCAGGTGAAAAATAGTTTCTGAACAGTCATATGACCTCTGGCAAGTCTATAGGAAGCAAACATCCTTTGGGCTTGGATCCAGGGCCTGAAATAGGCTGAAGTTGGCTCAGAATTGACTGAGGAACAGGAAGTCAAAAGCCCAGGAGAGAAATCACTGTGGAGGAAAAAGACATCTGTGGAAAGTAATCTACTCAAATAAATACTAAATGGAAGAGAAAAAAGAATATAAGGCACTATGAATTAGCATCACTCTCATTCTGTATGTGTGTATATAAACTGTCATATATAGAAAAATAATTTTAAAAATTCAAAATCTTAACAGTGTTATCTCTGAGAGAAGGAATTATAGATAATTTTATTTTCTTTACTATATAATTTTCAATATTAAAAAAATTTTACAGTGATCCTATAATCAGAGAAAAATAAACATTTCAATTTTTTAAAAAGCAGATTGCTTTCCATATGACCCAATATCATCGGTTGAGCAGGTGGGAGATGAGGGGGCTGGGTTCTGATTGCTTGATTCTAAGGAGGTGTATTAGTGAGTTCAGGCAGCCACAACAAAATACCATAGAATGAGTGGCTTAAACAACAGAAATTTATTTTTTCATTGTTCTAGAGGCTGGAAGTATAAGATCTGGGTGCCAACATGGTCAATTTCTGATGAAAGCTCCCTTTCTGGCTTGTAGACAACCACCTTTTCATTGTGTCTTAACTTGAATGGCCTTTCCTCAGCAGAGGGAGAAAGAGAGAGAGGGTGAGCTCTCTGGTGTCTCTTCTTAAAAGGACACTAATCCTACTGGGTCAGGACCCCACCCTTACAATTTCATTTAACCTTATTTCCTTACTCCAATTACAGCTACACGGGCAGGGTGGGGGGTGCATCCAGGGCTTCAACATATGAATTTTCAGTTCAGTTCAGTTAAGTCACTCAGTCATGTCCGACTCTTTGTGACCCCATGAATCACAGCACGCTGGGCCTCCCTGTCCATCACTATCTCCTGGAGTTTGCTCAAACTCATGTCCATTGAGTCAGTGATGCCATCCAGCCATCTCATCTTCTATCACCCCCTTCACCTCCTGCCCTCAATCTTTCCCAGCATCAAGGTCTTTCCAATTAATCTGCTCTTCCCATCAGGGGGCCAAAGTATTGGATTTTCAGCTTCAGCATCAGTCCTACCGATGAACACCCAGAGTTGATCTCCTTTAGAATGGACTGGTTGGATCTCCCTGCAGTCCAAGGGACTCTCAAGAGTCTTCTCCAACACCACAGTTCAAAAGCATCAATTCTTCAGTGCTCACCTTTCTTTATAGTCCAACTCTCACATCCATACATGACCACTGGAAAAACCATAGCCTTGACTAGACGGACCTTTGTTGGCAAAGTAATGTCTCTGCTTTTTCATGTGCTGTCTAGGTTGGTCATAACGTTCCTTCCAAGGAGTAAGCGCCTTTTAATTTCATGGCTACAATCACCATCTGCAGTGATTTTGGAGCCCCAAAAAATAAAGTCAGCCACTGTTTCCACTGTTTCCCCATCTATTTCCCATGAAGTGATGGGACCAGATGCCATGATCTTAGTTTTCTGAATGTTGAGCTTTAAGCCAACTTTTTCACTCTCCTCTTTCACTTTCATCAAGAGGCTTTTTAGTTCCTCTTCACTTTCTCCCATATGAATTTTAGGGGAACACAAATATTCAGTCCATTGCGATGTCTAGGGCTTCAACATATGAATTTCAGGGGGACACAAATATTCAGTCCAAAACAGAAGGGAAGGAATCTGCATAACTACCAAAAGCCAGGAAGTTTAACACATAATCTTATGATATTCTCACAATCCTGGAAGATAGATGTTGTTGATACCATGCAGGGCCCTGTGGGGCTCCTGGGCACAAGACTTTCTGTGTTCCCCATTTCTTTGATTATAGGAAACAGCCTTCATCCAGCCTCCATGACCTTCCCTAAGTTCCAACAGGCAGATTCAACAGTTGCTAATTAGGGAAGGGAGAGGATGAGAGACCAGGGAGAAACAATCAAGAGCAGCCTTGGGTCAAGGTCCTGTTTTCTCATCAATGGATACACACAGCAATATCTTTGAGCTGTTTTGCAGATACTGAAACCCCCACCAGGTGAGAGAACTTAATGATTAATGATGGTATGCTGCCCACGAGCACGTAGACCCCAGACCAGTTGGACCTGAAGGTTAATGATGCTAACTCCTACTTACATCACCACCAACCCATCGGAAGAAAGTTCACGAGCTGATCATGCCCTCTTTGAACAATTATTATAAAGCTTCTCATTATCTTCCCCAAGTGGGAATACATGGTTTTGAGGGGCATTAGCCCACTGTGTCCCCCTATGCCTGCCAAAGCAATAAAGTTATCCTTTTCTACTTCACCCAAAACTCTTTCTCTGAGGTTTGATTCAGCACTGGTGAACAGAGAAGCTGAGCTTTCAGCATCATTATTTTTCCTACTGTATGTGTAATAATAGCAATAGTAAAATTTATTAAGCACTTACTGTGCGGCAGGCACAGGGCTATGGGCAAATCCATATTAAGTAGTGGAAAAAAGCTTACTGAAATTGTTTCCTGAAGTTATGTGGAAAGTAGAACAGGAGGGACTTCCCTGGCAGTCCAGTGGTTAAGACTCTGTGCTTCTACTGAAGGGGGTGAAATTTTCAAGCCTGATTGGGGAACTAAGATCCCACATGCTGCAGTGCCCAGCCAAACATTTGTTTCAAAGAAAGTAGAACACAAAGGTGATGAATTTGCATATTTATTTAACAAGACTTCGAGGCAAAGTGTTGAAGATGTGGTCTGGTATTTTCTTGCTGCTCATAGTAAAATTTAAGAGAGGAAAAATAAGATAACTGTTAAACCTAGAAGAAACCAGTACTTGATTGATTCTCAGCCTTTCCAGATGGCAGAAAATGCTAAAATGAAAAAATTGCAGACTTCCCTAGTAGTTCAGTGGTTAGGATTCAGGGCTTTCACACTGTTGCCAAGTTCAGTCCCTGGTGGAGGAAGATTCATAAGCCACACTGAGTCATAAAAAAGAAAGGAAGGGAAGAAGGGAGGGAGGGATGAAAGAAAAAGGACCTCCAAGCACTGTTAAGAAAGCATTGCATTGAGGAAAGGCTGAGAGAATGGCTGTATAACCTTTGTTAAAACCTCAGAAAGATCAAAGGATCAGAGTGGTAAATTCACTCACACAGTGGGCCCTTACAAGAGATTAAGAGTATGCCTTTCGGAACCTCTCAAACACTAGGGCCTTGAGCGCTGTGTACCTAGCCATCTCAGGAGCCCAAGGTAGAGAAGAGCTTATCTTGAGCAGATCTATGTGTATGTATTTTTTCTAATGGAGTGAAACTCAATGAAATCCACTGAAAACTCCTAAAGTTTTTGAGAGATATTTCAGCAGAAACACTGTTATCTTAGACTGAGACAGAGAGTACAAAATCAAAGAAATTTTGGACCACCAAAATTCTATTGGCAGCAAGCAGGCTGATAAAACTACTCAGCTGCAAATGTATGCTACCTTTCATAAAAAAGGAAGGATAATTTCTTTTTCATGAAAAGCTAGAGGTCAGAACCAAGTCATCAGAGAGGCCTTTGGAACTAATGAAGGAATATTTAACCCAACTGGATTTCAAAATCACCATAGACTCTTTGATGTCTCCCAAGATTCCCAGCACCCTTTTCAAATGGAAATGTCTATAGTGGCTATCCTATGCCTCCCCATGATTTTATTTCGGTTGCATAAGTGGTAGATCATTTGTCTCTTTAGTTTTATGTAGATCATCATATTAAGAAGAATTATGCCTAGAGGACCACATCCATACCTGGACCTGATTTAAATGATGAGATTCTGGACTTTAAGCAGATACTATAATGGGATGAGTCTTTGGGGAATGTTGGGAGGGAGCGAATGTTTTTGAGTGTAGGAGGGATGTGAATCATTGGAAGTCAAGAGGTGGATTATGGCAGAAAGGCTCTAACATGGCCCCCAGGAACCCATCATCACTATCCCTTTGCATGTAGGTAGGACCTGTGACTTTCTTCTAACCAACAGAATATGGCAACAGTAGCAGGATAGCACTACTGTGATGATGTTGCATCATCTTGCAAGGAGCCTCCTGCTAGGAGACTCTCTTCCTTGCTGGCTTTGATGAAGCAAGTGGTCATGCTGGGGAGGCCCGCAATGTCAAGTGTAATGGTCATTTTTAAGTGTCAACTTGGCTGGACCATGGTACCCAGATATTTGGTCAAACATTATTCTGGATGTTTCTGGTGTGTTTGTATGAAATTGAGAAATGCAATATTCCCTGCCATATCAGTAAACAAGGATGTCACAGTCATCAGTGATTGCAGCCACCATGAATGGTGAGCTGGTATGCCTAAGGACACTCAAGAAGGAAAAGAATACCTGCCATTTAGCAGCCATCAGACTGTAGTCACTCCCCAAAACATAGGATACTGGCCCCAGATAGGGGGCCATATCAAAGAAATGATTTCAGTGAGCCCAGGCTCTTTCATCTTCCCATACATAGAAAAGTGCTAAATTTCTTAATTTGAGATATCCGGTTTTCCTTTAATTCACAATAATCTTTTGATGTTCTGACTACCTGCCCTTTGTTGCAAAACTTCTGTATAACCTAGTTCTCTCCTTTGCCTCCACAGAGTAGTTCTCTAAGGGTTGAGTTGCTGCCTCCCAGGCTTAAGTCCTAAAAATTTCTGATGAATAAAACATAACTTGGGGAACTCAAACCAGGGCTTTCTGACAACTTAGAGGGGTGGGATGGGGTGGGAGGTGGGAGGGAAGTTCAAGAGGGAGGGGACATATACCTATGCCTGATTCATGTTGATGTATGGCAGAAACCAATATAACATTGTAAAGCAATTATCCTTCAATTAAAAATTAGTAAATTAAAAAAATACAACTGTCAACTTTTAGTTTGTGTGTATTTTTCCAGTTGACAAGATCAACATTTAAACCGATGCCTTTGAGTAAGGCAGATTGGCCTCCATACTATGGGTAGGCTTCATCCAATCAGCTGACGGCCTGACTAGATCAAATATCTGACCTCACCAGAGCAATAAGGAATTCTGCAACAGTGGCTATTCTCTGGGTCTTCAGTCTGCTGGCCCGCCCTGTAGACTTTGAATTTGCCACCCCCATCATCACATGAGCCAGTTCCTCATAATCTCTCTCTCCTCTCTCTCTCTCCATATCTCTACACACACACACACACACTATTGGTTCTGTTTCTGTGGTGAGCTCTAACTAATATAGCAAAAAAACTTAAAGGTGATCTCTGGCTGACAGTAGGCTAGGAACTAAGACCTTCAGTGTGGCAGCCCACAAGGAACTGACTGCTACCAATAATCAGATAACCTTGGACATGGTTTCTTTCCCAGTTGAGCCTCAGATGAGACCCAGTCCTGGCCAATGCCTTGATTGCAGCCTTGCAAACAACCCAGCTAAACTTTGCCAAGACTCTTGATCCACAGAAACTGTGAGATAATAAATGTATATTGTTTTAAGCAGCTAAGTTTGTGGTAATAGCACAAACTTTACACAGCAATAGACAACTAATACAAGAAGGTATGGAAACTTGGGGATTCCTATCTATATAATGACCCTTATTTCTTTCTTTCAAGAACTCTCTTCACTTTCAGTAAGTCAGCCCTGCATAATGCTTCCTTAGCAAAAATAGCCTATGGAAATATTGAAGCATTGTAGTATTATAGAAAGTGGTTTGGGAGTTATACAGTGTACTTGAATTCTACCTCCATCACTTCCTATCTGTATAACCTAGGACAAGTCACTTCACGCTCTCATCAGCATGAGCATCTCTTTCCTCATTTGACAGAAAAGGGTTTAATAACAGTATCTGTTTCTCAAGGTTGTGGTGGGGATTAAACAAACAAAAAAAAATAGATGTAAAGCATGGACTCTATTGCTTGAAACAAAGCAAGCATTCAGTATGTGGAACTTTTAAAAATGCTCATTTGTGAAGGGTCTCTAAGCCTAACCTCAAGGATGAACACTGGTGCCTATGCCTGCCCCAGATCTAGGGCTACTTGTTCATCTGCGGTAACAGCTGTTAGTGGCATGACCTTACCATTCTCTCTAAATAGAGAAAGCCTGGAGGTGCCAGGCCCAATAAATATTTGCTGAAAGAGTACATGAAAAAAAATAAATAAAACAAACTGCTCCTAGACTGTAAGCCCTAAGAAGACAAGGACCCTCTCTGTGTTGTTGACTGCTGAACAACCAGCACTCAGTACAGTGCTTAGGACAGAACAGAGGTTCAATAAGTAACCTGCTGAATGAATGGATGAACAAATAATGACTGCCTCCCGTATGGGGCATGAAGCGAAGTGGGCTGGAGTTTATTTTCAACATGTGCTTCTTCCACCTGAATGGCTCCCCAGAGATCCCTGATAGAAGTACTGGGACCATCCAGGGACTCCCTTTAGACCAAATTATTTCTACCACTGTCTTGTGGAGTGGTTAATTTCTCCCAAAGCGGGGCAAATAACTATGAAAAGAAGGGCTCTGGTTATTTAACTAGAGTGAAATAGAATGCCATTTTTTGTAGCATTTACTAGATACCAGGCACTGCTCAGTTTTTATATACATTGTCTATTTCTTACCACAGCTCTCTAGAAAATATTAATACTATCCCTCTTTGGCAGAAGAGGTTACCAAGATACAGAGAGTTTAGGAGCCTTGCCCAGGATCACACAGCTAATAAGTGACGTGGCTAGGATCTGAACTTAGGCTTGTCATACTCCAAAGCCCACACTTTTTCTACTATAGCAGTCTTGGGATCTGGCAGTAGCCAGACTTTTAGAAAGACAGCAGGCCAGGACCCTATCTTATTTGCCATTGTGCCCCAAGTTCTATCTCAGTGGCTGTCAAGTATTAGAGATTCAATAGATGCTTAATAAATGAATCTATCAGTGAAGAACTCTTCACATCCATTCAATCATTTATTCAGCAAATATTTATCGGGTGCTTATAGTTGCCAGAAATTAGGTAGAAGCTGGGGATACAGTGATGGACAAAATCCCTATGGAACTTACATTCTAACTGGGGAAAATATACTATAAACTGAGCAGCTTCACTTTCGCTTTTCACTTTCATGCATTGGAGAAGGAAATGGCAACCCACGCCAGTGTTCTTGCCTAGAGAATCCCAGGGATGGGGGAGCCTGGTGGGCTGCTGTCTATGGGGTCACACAGAGTCAGACATGACTGAAGCGACTTAGCAGCAGCAGCAGCAGCAGCATACTATAAACACATAAATAAGAGAACCTCAGTTGACAATGACTACTATGAAGAAAAAAAGAACATGAAGCAATTAAGAATGACTGGGAGGTCAGGGAAGACTTCTAGAAGAGAGGACATTTAAACTGAGTTATTAAGAAGGTGTTAATTATGTAAGTCTGAGAGAGGTACATTTGAGGAAAATGAAATAGCTAGTGCAAAGATCCTGAGGCAGGAATAAACTGGGTATGTGAGGAACTAGGGGGAAAAAAAGAAGATATTGTGCTGGTAGCAAGTGAGAGAGAGGCTGAGCACTCAGAGATGAGGTGTATTAGGTTGTTGGGACTGCCATAACAAAGTTCCACAAACCAGATAGTTTAAACAACAGGAGCATTTCTTGCCTCAGTTCTGGATGCTGAAAGTCCAAGAATAAGGTATTGGCAGGGTCACTTCCTTCTATGACTATGAGGGAGACTGCTTGTGCCCCTCTCTTAGATACTTGTGGTTTGCCAGCAATCTTTGGTGTTTCTTGGCTTATAAAAGCATCACCCCAAATCTCCACCTTTATCTTTACCGTGTGTGCTTGTTTCCAAATTTCTCCTTCTTATAAAGACACCAGTATTATTGGATTAGGGCCTGCCCTACTCCAGTATGACCTCATCCTAATTTAATCATATCTGCAAGGACCCCATTTCCAAATAAGGGCATGTTCTGAGGTACTGGGGACTAGGACTTGAACACGTGAATTTTCAGTGGACACAATTCAACCCATAACATGAGGTTAGCAAGACAGGCTAGATGAAGGTCATCGAAGGCCTTAGAGGCCAGGGTTAAGGGTTTGGATTTCCTCTGGATGTATGTAATAGGAAGTCACCAGAGGGTTTCAAATCAGCCAACTGAGGGCTTTATTTGATCTGGTTTATTTTTTTAAAGTATCATTCTGTCTTCTGTGAAAGAAAACAGCCCCATGTCTGCATGAGTCATATGGCTCCCTGCTAGGAATGGGAATTCTCATTATAACAATAACCTACTGGACCTGAGGCTTTAGTTTTCTTGATTTATTATTAGTTTTCAGGAAAAATAAATTCAGCATCCAATTAATGAGATGAATACATATTTATAGCCACATATAAAATTACTGTTTTCTTTCCTGGATGTTTACTTTTAAAAAAAGCATAAAGTGATATATGCACCTAGTAAAAACTTCAAATACTGATAAGGGAAATCATTTAGTAAATACAGGCCCCCAGAGACTGCTCCCCAACTCTAATTCATCCCCACTCCTCACTTTTCTACACATCCACATTTTAAAAGAAACCACCTTGGAGATACGGTAACTAGAATTGTTTTCTGATCATCTCCACATGCCTCTATATAGATTCTTACCCCCAGCAAATTTTTAACACTGGGCCAACTGTCCAACCAGGCAGGCTCCTATTACTCTCTTCCCATAAACTGACCTAGAAACAGAACAAACAGGAGCACTTAGCCACAAGATTAGTAGTAGAAAGATCACTGGACTTGGGGTCACAGACATTGAGCTCCAGCTTCTGTTACAACACTTCCTGCCTCTGAAATACTGACCAAATCACAAACAAGTGTTAGTCTCCTCATATTCTGCCAATCTCACAGGGTTGTTATAAAGTTCAAGGGTATTTGTGTAATAAAATATTTCTAGTATACTGCTCTCCTCTCCACCTCCCCACCACCACCTTCACACAGCCATATCTGTTGATATTCACCCACATACAAGGGAGTTCTTGTTTTGTAACTAGAACTAGAAAAAGAAGTTATGCTGAAGGACAGGCAAGGAAGGAAAGGGTACAGTCAGCTTTCTCAAGCTGGGTGATATCTGGGGTAGGGAAGGGTTCTCTGAGTTGACTCTGAAGGCTTCACTGTAGTCAAGTGGGGGCTGAAGCCAAAGGGAACAAAGTGGGTGCATCCCTCTTGACAACCATAGCTGACAGATTGTTTGGAGTGTATCTGATTCCGGAGTCTCAGAGGCTGAAACAACTGGGAAACATTTTGGTGGGAGAGGAGGTGCTAAGATTCTAATACTCAGGTGGGTTGCTAAGCCCACAGGTACTGGACTTGGGAAAAAAAAGACTTTGTCACTAGAATAGACTACTGGTTGACTCCACTCTTAATTGACTGTGTTTTGGATTATCTTCCAGGGAATGGGTCTGTTTTCTTCTTTCACTGAATCTCCATTGTCTCAAAGTGTTAGGCACTCAGTCATGTCCGACTCTTTGCAACTCCATGGACTGTAGCCTGCCAGGGTCCTCTGCCCATGGGATTGCCCAGGCAAGAATACTGGAGTGGGTTAAGGAAATGGCAACCCACTCCAGTATTTATGCCTGGAGTATTCTTGGAGAAGGAAAAGGCAACCCACTCTAGTATTCTTGCCTGGGAAATCCCATGGATTTCAGTCCATGGGGTCTCGAAGAGCTGGACACAACTGAAGTGACTTAGCACGGTCATTTCCTGAATTGACTATTCTCATATATTACCTCATTTACCTCTCAGGATTGAATGAATAATAATGATGTTTGTATGAAAACAGAAAGTGTTAGTCGCTCCCTCCTCCAGGGGTTCTTCCCAACCCAAGGATCAAATCCTGGTCTCCTGCCTTGCAGGCAGATTCTTCACCATGCGAGCCACTAGGGAAGCCAACTTCTAAACCCTTAGTTTTCTTATCTAGTTTCATTCAACAGTCCAATTCGGCAGGTTTTATCATCATTACTCCTTTACAGATGAGATCACAGAGGTCAATCATGAGGTGAATAAGCAGCAGAGCCTGAAGTAAACATGCTCTTCGTCACTTACAAAGGGTTGTATGAGATGGTGACTACCAGGTTGTGACTTACAGCATAAATTCTAAAAACTGCTTGTGTGTAAGCATGGTGTCCCTGGAAGGTGGGATACATCTAGGGAAGAGATACATCTTCAGGCAGGAAACAGGAACTAAGAAGGCAAGTTTTACACAGGCATCTATCCTACCAACACTGAATTTTTGGAGGTCTTGCCCTGTGCTGTAGCTGGTACTTGGGATACAAAAGTGAACAAGAAATGGGACAATGAATTCCCCCAGGTGGTAATAAGTTGGTGCTCACAAGATTGAAATCTGATAAAGCTTCAGGGTCAGGTGAAACCTGAAATATCCCCATGCATGCCAAGTTGCTCAGTCGTATCCAACTATTTGCGACCCTATGGACTGTAGCCTGCCAGGCTCCTCTGTCCATGGGATTCTCCAGGCAAGAATACTGGAGTAGGTAGCCATTTTCTCCTCCAGAGGATCTTCCCCACAATATCCCCATATGCTTTTTCAAATACTAGTCTAAGACCTGGCACCAAACCTCTGAGAACCTATATTTTAATACTCATTTCAAATGATTCTGTTGCACAGTCAGGATCAGACATGTGAGCTCACTGCACATCATGATGGCTTCCTTTTATTTTCCCTGAACTTTTAGATTAAAAGTTCTACCTCCATCTCAGCTGTGCTAGAGAGGCACACTCAGACTAGAATATTAAAAAGGAGTTATCTCCACTATACCCCATGGCCAGTGAGGTAACCAGAAAGATTGTCTCAACAGGAAGGAGAATATTGTGGAACACACAGTCACCCTTTGACATCCACAAGCCCCATTGGAGACTCTTCCTCCAAGGCCAGTTTCAGAAGTCCTGAGTTTTGCTTGATGGAGAAAGGTAGCAATTCCTTTATAGGAAGCCTTTAAGTCCAGGTCCCCTGGGTCCAAATTCTATGCTTTCTTCATTCTACCTGCAGCTTCCTGGATCAAGATCCTATGATATCTGTTTAGATACATTAGCAATGGGAAGTGTACAGACACAGCACTTGTTCAATCTGACAGCTCAAGGACGCCTAAGGGAACCCAAAAGCCAAAGCTGCTGTCTTTCTCTTACCCTGAATGTGGCTCTCTGCTCAGTCTATTATTATTTTTGAGAATAAAAATTGTTTTCACTTGTGGTGGTCTGAACCTCTCTATCCCACATCCCAGTAGCAGTTAAGGTGACAGAGCTTGTTACAAAGGAGGGAAGAGAAAAAAGACTGGAGCTGGAGATCCCTCAGGAAGAAGGTGACCACACTTGGTTTTACCAGTACTGCAGACTGGATGTTTGTGTCAACCCCAAATTCATACATTGAAATCTTAACTCCCAATGTTTTTGGAGGTAGGGCCTTTGGGAGGTGATGAAGTCAAGAAGATGGGAGTCTGAACATGAACGCGATTAGTGCCCTGATAAAAGGACCCCAGAGAATGCTCTCTCTTTCTTCCTTGTGAGCATACAACAATTCTGTAGTCTGCTACGCTCTTACCAGAACCCTGCCATGTCAGCACCCTGATCTCAGACTTCCAGCCTCCAGAACTGTGAGAAATCAATTTCTTTTATTTATAAGCCACTCAGTCTACGGTCATTTGTTCTAGCAGCCTGGGCTGACTAACACACCCAGGAGAGTCCCAGTATGTGCCTGTTGTCCCTGGGTAATTATTAATGCCACCATCCCACTTTCAAAAGGGTCTTAGTCACACAATAAGTTACACAGCCATCCTAATGAGGGAGGAACCAGAATCCATCTTCCCTCATTGTTTTTAACCTGAGGCACTGCTTCAAAAAAGAAATGATAACTTTCACAAATCAGGGCAATAAGCTCCTTAAAGGCAGGGACTGCCATGTAAATGATTTATTTTAATAATAAGAAAAGCATAGTTTACTATATGCATTAAAAAGAGAATATCAAATAAGAAATCTCTTGATTGAATTTTGTATTCCCAGCATCTAGCTGTATATATGAATTAACGCTTCTTGCCCTGCCAACCCTCAGACAGTTCTTTTCTGACCAAACCAGAGCTATACCAGTATTTTAATGATTGCACTGACATCTGGTGGTCATTTCCAGGTTTTTTTCTGGGCAGCTCCTGTACTAGATGATGGATTAATCTGTACCTCGTACTCCATTAAAGCCATTTTTATCTGAGCCCTACAGCAACTAAGACATGACACTCTAATTCACAGCAAGTTGTTGATAGCTGGTTTTTTTCTAAGAAGGTGTTTAGATTAGAGGCAGGGATGATGATACATGTGGCAAGGGCCCAGTAAAATTGTGTGTGTGCATTCTAAGTTGTTTCAGTCATGTATGATTCTTTGTGACCCTATGGACTGTAGCCCACCATGCTCTTCTGTCCATGGGATTCTCCAGGCAAGAATTCTGGACAGGATTGCCATGCCCTCCTCCAGGAGATCTCCCTGACCCAGGGATTGAGGCTGCATCTTTTATGTCTCTTGCATTGGCAGGCAGGTTCTTTACCACTAGTGCCACCTGGGAAGAATAACATCAAAATCTGAAGTTACCTTGTGAAATTTTATGCTTATGAAGGAGTTATTCATACACAGAGGTGTCCTTCCGGAAACAATACCAAGCAGGCCAAAGGCATTAAAGTTCTTGGTAGCAACAAGATATCCAGTGTACACCTGTATGGAGTGGGTGGCCATTTCCTTCTCCAGGGGATCTTCCCAACCCAGGGATCGAACCCAGGTCTCCCGCATTGCAGGCAGACACTTTACCATCTGAGCCACCAAGGGAAGCCCGTACACCAGGGCAGATGTTATCAAATGTCAATGGGAGAAACTGTTAAATAAAAACTTGGACAACACAGTAAACTGTCTTCCTAGTGGTCTAAAAGAGAAAGGGATGGAGAGGTAAGGAGGAATCAGATTCAGGAAAAGTAAGAGTGAGAAAGTAGGAAAACTATGCTTTAAAAGATAGCTTTCCTTTGTTTTCTGGGTTCCAGAGAGATGTGAATAGGAACTGTTTGCACATTCAACCACTTCCCCGAAAAGGCCCACTCCTCAGTCACATCAAAGGGTCTCCCAGAGAAGACATTTTACTACTAGCTCTGCTAGTCATTGGAGGAACATTTCCATCACCCATCCCACTTCTTGTAAGAATGGACTGTAGCCAAGAGGCCTGTCAAAGCCAATAACCTTACATCATTAAAAGCTCAAAAAGAGAAAAAATACAGCTCCCAGTTAATCTTCATTTCATCAGGAAAGGATAACCAGTGTATGAGACAGGAACATTTAAGTAGCCATACTGAAGCATCGGGAATCATTCTGAAATAAACAAGCGTTCCTCATTTGTCTCCTCATGGTAAAAAGCATTCAGTTCAGCCTCTCAGTTGTGTCTGACTCTTCGCAACCCCATGGCTTCCCTAGCCATCACCAACTCCCAGAGCTTGCTCAAAGTATTACTCAATCTGTAAATCTAACTAAGTATTTAATAAATCATTTTAAGAAGTAGGCCAGCCAGTAGGAGTTTTCAGGTACCTTTCACACTACCCTCCCCCAACCTCCACACTGCAATTTTATGATCAGAAATCAATAGCTACAAAACTGAGGGTCTTCAGAAATACACCAGACACCAAGTTGGATAAGGCTGTGCTTTATTTATTACATGCATAATTACAAATCTGTGCTAAGTGAAAAATGTATAAAGCAATGGCGACCTGGGTTTAAGCCACACAGAGAAAGGGCTGGACAATCCCATTAACCCTTCTGCCAAAGTCCATTCCATTGCCTGTAACATGATTGTTTCCATTTCTTACAATTTGCATAGCACTTACTTGTCAAAGTACTTTCCTTTCATTGTCTCAGTTTATCCTCACAACAACCCTGTGAGGTAGGTAGGGCAATTAACACTATCCCCATTTTGCAGATGGGAACACTGAGGCACAGAGCGGTTAAGATCTCGAGGCTAGTTAGTAGAAGCATAGGGAGTAGAAACTAGGTCTCCTAACTCCCCAGCTCACATCTTTCCTTTAAAACTATGTTGCTATGCTTGACCAGGGAGCAGAATGAAGTGTGCAGTAAGCCATAGCTTTGGTACAGGCTGTGCCTATGAACAGGGACCAACATCTCTAAAAGTTACAATAAAGCTAAGAAAGTGTGACTAAAGCATTGGCAGCACTCAGATAAATAATTGCTCTGAACAGCTCAGCACCAAGTTTCCTATGGAAACTCAGGCTCTATTAGCTTTGGTTGATTCTAGTGTCTGGACACACCTAGGCTACTGCTGATGTCTATACACATTAGCTTCATTTGAACTTTTACCAACTCTCAGGAACTAAAATTTTGAGTCAGACAGGTTTTCTTTGGCTACTGCAGTTGAAGCTAACTCTACAAATGAGCTCACTACAGAGATATTCATAGAATGGTCCTTAGGCTGGAACCAGCCCCCCTGATCATCCTGGCCTCACTGACTCACCCGACAGCTGGTATTTTTCCAACAGCCAGAAATGACTGGACAGAGGGTAAGAAGAGGAGGCTGGCCTTGGTCAAATGAAGAAGAATCACCATCATTACATCAATGGCATCCTTAGGTAACATGACCAGGGTGCTGCTCATCAGGCTTAACTCCTTTCTGGCCTGTACCTGGTTAACAGCATAGCTTCAAAAGACAGTTTAAAAGAACAAAATATTAAACACACTATATATATTTTTTTACCTAGAATGAAATCAATTTATAATCACTACACAGTCCCAAGGGACCAAATATATAATAAAAAAGTAAATATTTATTAAAATCTGAGGAGTAAAAAGGCAGGAGAAGGGGAAAGAGAGAGAATAAGGGATAAAGTAAAATGGAGGAGGAGGAGCACTGTTGAAGGACCATATAGTTGAGGTACAGTCAGAAAGATAATGAGGCTAAACATCCCCACCCTGACAAAATCAACCCAGGCCACTCCCTCACCTTCATTCTGCCAAGAGGCATTTCACTCACCAAGTTCTAGATCGCCTCTGACTTTCAACAGATTTGGACTGGTAGTAGATGAGAATAACGTTTAGCAATGAATATTTCACACGTCTGCATCAAGATGCTAAAGCCCTGGACACTGCCAGCAGGTATCACTGGCTTTAGCCCCTAAAGCAGAGCAAAGCCCTGTTGGGTCCATCAACTCAGAAGTCATTCTCTACTCTCAGAATGATCCTCTCCCTCTTCCAAGGTCCATATTCACAACAATACACTTATAACACATGATAAAATTTTGAATTTAGGGCATGGCAGGGAGGAGACAGAAACAGAGAGACAGGGGCAGCAGGAGAGAGGAGGAGAGGCAGAGATCATTTATTTAAACCCTCACATATTATACTACCACACGCCTTTTCCCCTTAAAAGGCTGAACTTTAGGCAAGGCATTCATTCAATGAGTGTGCACACAGAGGCTGAAGACCTTTTGGCAGGAACTTAAGAGGTAGGAATTTATGACTGCGGGATTGAACTGGATGACCTGATAGGTTCCATCCAAGAAATGCAAACTCCACACATCACAGACTTTCCTTCTTTCTTGGGTGATTTGGCAAAATAAGATTACATGGTAGAAAACCAATTTTGCTCCCTATGTCACTTCAAAACTTTGCCCAGATGCAGATGTTTAGAAATGAGATCGTGACCAGCAAATATTTGGGGAGTGACCTGAAGTTGCTAACACCTACTAGTCCAAGAAAGTCTCCCCTTGGGGCAAGCAATCAAAATTGAGGCAGAGCACAGTTGAGTGGTTGCCACAGGTCTACTACACCAATTTCAGTTCAAATTTACAAAGCTCCCTGAGCTCTCAGACACCATCACTTTTTTCTTTTTAATATAGGATAAGCGTATACCAAGGAGGCTAATGACATATATTTTTAAAGTATTTTGCTATCAAAATTCAAGATAATCTACCAAAAGCTTATCATTTAGCCAATGGCAGGAGATACGGCCCTCCTCTATGAGCATACGTCTGGTCTTGGGTCAGCCCTCTCCATAAAAGTAGACTGCCTCCAACCAAATGCTGCTTTGAGCCTCTATGTTGCTTGGAAAGCCTGCTCTTTCAGCGACTACTAACTATTCTCCCCTTGAGGCACATAATCAAGCAGTTTAATAAATGTCAGGGTGTTTGGCTTGGGGCATGGAATGACCTTCCTCCCACCATCTTACAAGAACTCATATATTTTCTTACTAGGGTTTTTCCACTACCATAACTTTCCACCCTCTCTCCAAAGGGAATCCAGGTAATTCCAGAGGTGGTTTAAAAAAAAAAAATCAACGTTGTAGGACACTTAAGTTCAGACCACATATTTAGACATCTTTTACTCACCATTCCCCTTTACTTTCTAAACTCTTAATTTTTCTCTGGGTTTTCAAGAGCTCAATACTCTATGTACCACCATGAAAGACACTCTCCTGCTTTCTCTGAACAGATGAGTGGCCTGCATATGGTTCTGATCTGATGAAAGTAAAACAATTCCTCACAATACAATGTGGTCCATCACCAGTAAGTACTTTAGCAATATAAAACACACTGGCCATTTCAAATTTTCAGTAACTGTCTTGACTATCATTTATTAAATATTCAACTTCAAAAACTGTACTCCTTATGATTTATTAAAAAAATAAAACCAAAAGATATCATGGGGTATTCTCACCACCTAACTAAACAAACCAAGGTCAGGACCCAACCAGGACAGGTGGTTCAAATACTTAAAACATACAGTGGTGATTACTTTCCCTGTTGGACTCTATTGCACGTTGTTTTTTAAAAAACTTATTTGCTCCTCCCCTCCACCTGAAGAGGTTCATAAATTCATAGTTAAGAATTACTTCACAGTCTTAGACCACACAAAGTCCCCATTAATTTATCATTCTTGTGGTCAAGCACAATTGAAGACTTGATAGAGAAATTGATGCTGCTCTCTGCTCTTTCTGTAAAGGGTTCAGATTCAGTCTCTGGTGTCCAAGCAACTGAACTCCTTTGCAGTTCAAGCAGCAAACAGATTGACTGCTCTGCCAGCTGGCACATCCAAAGCACTGTCAATGTCAGATTACCCACCAGAGGATATGGGCTCTGTGGATTATACCACCTCTTCTCCAGCTGGGCTGAGCCAGAAGGACACTGGAGCCAGAAAAGAGGAGAGTGTCTGAACTAACAGAAATGATCTTAAAAGTGGCTATGACTTTGCATGCTCAGTCAGTTCCCTGCTTCTGCCAATGGTATATCTAAACATGCCTCAGCTTTATTCCAGTTTCTTTAATTCTTTACATTCAAGATCTGAAGATACAAAATATAGCTGTTAGATTTTTAAAAATCTAGACTCTCAAAAAAAAAATCTAGACACTCACTCCTTTCACGGCTGGACGCCTACAGATATTTTACTTTAGAAAACCCTCTCTCGAAGCGCTTATTGGCATTCTTTTATAAATCCTTCCGTTGTATTGGGAAATTTTCTCTCAATACCAGAATAGACTGGTCTCCCAGTCTTTTGCCACTGAGGTATTCGACCATTTCTGGTTACTAACAGACCTCCCTATATCAGCTCTGTTGGTTTAATGATGTCTAACTGCTGAATTGGCAGTGGCAGAAAGAACATTTTCCTTTGCCTCAAGATAAGAAACTCTGAATGTTAAGGTGCTGAGCTAGCAGTCTAGCAGGGAGCGCTACCACAATTAGCCAAACTTTGAGCCAAACCATAGGACTGGACATATAATGGAGATCATAAACTATAGGAACTTTTAGCATATAGTTACAAGGATTCCTGAGAAGCTGAGGTTAATGAATGAGATTTACTAGGAGTGAGGTATCAAAGGGATGTTTTTCTCTGGAGGGCCAATCAGTGCTTAATATCTAGAAAGTATACCTTGGCACAGTATTATCTGATTTCTTGAATTTATTCTCTGAAGTAGCACCTGAACACTGGCTCATCTGTTTCAAATCAAAAACAGAGCCTAGAAGAAACACAAAGGCAAACTTACATACCCTCCATATCACCGCTGCCTGAAGAAATGTGACCAAACCTTTGACTGTTATCAAATACCAGAAATATTAACATTTCCTGTTTTCCAAACTTTAGTTGGACGGCTGATAAGAAAAGATAGGTAGTGAACCAGAAGTACACACATAAGAACTCTGATTTCTGCACAATAGATGTGGTGGTAGGGCAAATAACCACATCTCTTTTGAGGGAATCAGTGGCAAAGAAGGGACAAATAACTTACTTGTCCCTTGTGAAGTTACTGAGTCATGACTATAATATAATAAAACCTAGGGAGGGTCTTTTCTTTTTCATTAAAATCCTAGAGTGTCACATTTAAAGGAAAAGCTCTGGTGACTGCCTTGATACTTTAAAGCTAAAAATCAAAATAAGCATTGGCTCCCTAGTTCTGGGCAATAAAAGAATTTCAGATTTTGGAAACATAAGATCTAGGGGTAAAAAATCCTAGACTCAGAGATCGGCAACTTTTAAAATGAGGTACACTGAGGTGCTTGAACAGAGGAGACAGAGGGTAGGAAAGGCTATGCTGAACGACTGCTGATTCTAAGCTGGAAGGATGGTGGGAAGCACTGGGAACAGACTTGGCAAATGGGAAAGGTTCAGCTCTCTCCCCTAGCATTTGAGTCTCACTGCTGTGGGCGTCAGCATGGGAATGGAGGCATGGCAGTAGCAACCGGACTATAGAGCAAAGCAAATGGCTGTGTGTTGCCTCTCTGGTCCATGGGCTGTAAGCTTCTGGAGGCTTGGTTTACAATTTAGCTCCAGGAGTTATCTTTTTGTAATAGGAATGATTAACTGGGCACAGTGCTCAATCCCAAAGAGAGGATTCAGGAGTAAGGCATGGAAAAGGAAGAAGAATGGAGGGGAAACAACAGCATGTGGGTAAAAATGTAGAAAACGTAGTTGGAATGATGGTGGTGGCTCTGTAACTCCACCGGCTATCCCTAGATGTTTTCTACTGCAGTAAAGGTGGTAGGAAATTGAGACAGGCACCTTTTCAATTGGATACAAGCACCTTAGGTGTCACCAGGCCTTGTCCACACCCCTGGGTCTCGGGATGGTTCTGCATTTTATTTAGAAGTCTAAGAAGCCTCAAGGGAGTCAGAGCTGCCTATCCTGTTTCAATGCCTTGAATATATCTGAAAGTACTCCCAAGCCTAAATTCACCATCATGGGGAAAACACTGGCCTGTTAAATGTACTTAACACTGGGAAGAGGCATGAGTGCCCAGTCATTTTAGTACTGGTGGTTGTTACGAAGGAATGCATGAAAACACAGATACAGCTCAGAATCTTCCCTGGTTTACCAGTATGCAGTCTAGATTTGGTTCCCTTTACTGTTCTTCTATATTCCAGAAGCCGAAAGCACCATCACTCATGGAGGTGGCATCTGGGTAAGAGGATTAGTTGGGACCTCACAAAAATGTGAAAGACCTAGTCATTGACTTTGCTTAGAACTTTACTAATCATTTCAAGGAAGCTGGAGAAATCATTCCTTGTTACTAACAAATTCATGGCCAAGTCTTTGTCTACTAGCTAACAAAGACCACCTGGAAAAATTAGCCTATTTGCAGACAAGGAGAAAATTCTATAACTTATCTTTGTGCATGTCAAAAGAGTACCAGGAATAAGCAAGCTATAAAAGTTAATCTCTTTAAATTCACTTAGAGGAGATTAACCAAAGCAGCACTGTCTTATAATCAGACATTAAAATTAACATATACATAAACACACAAAACTAATAATGCTAAATACTGTAACAGGAACAAGATAATATTTGAACTGAATTCACAGTCTGGAAAATACCATTACTATTTTCCTTCTGGCTTTCCTTCCTGTGGCTGGAAAAGCAAAGCCCCTTAGTTTACACTTCATTTTCCACCAATGACAGTTAAGAGTCCAAAAAAGTGACTTTTTCATGAGCTTCCTGCAGGCTACAGGTCAGGACATTTGGAATTTTTCTTGCATAGTTTTCAGTGATTGCATATTGGCTAACAATTATGTCTTAAATTAAAAAAAAATCTTTAAATAAAAAGAAAGAAAAGAATTAAATCATAGCAATCTTGTTTACTCTTTCATGAAATCTTCCTAATGCAATATCACAGAAGCCTAATAGAATTTTCTCCTAAAGAGAAGAATAATTTCCAGAGATTATGTAGTGCAACTGGTTAATTTGCAGGAAAGAGACAACACACTGATATAACTTCACCACCCAAATGTAGGAAATGTGTTTTGGGTACCCAGTTAATAAAATATATCCATGGTCTGCAATGTCCTTCCTGTTTTATATCCAGTACAACCCTGTGATTCTAGTTGAAGAGAATGGAATCAGGATCTTGGTTCGCCATCTGTGCTATATGCTTTAGCACATCCTTTTTGGTAATGATCCCAAGCAATCGCCTAAAAGATAAAATAAGACAACAAACAAAAATCAATCTGTAGCTAAAATAAAATTCACAAAGATGACACTTTTCCTCCTCAGTCGTTTTCAACTTCGTCTTTGAACACAATTTGCACTTATAGAATGATAACAGGACTAGATTACATATACCAGGTAAATGGACCAATGCATAAGTCCCTTTAAGCATTACTTCCTCTAGGTGTTAAGTCCTGCTATTTTCTGTGTATATTACTCTCTATATATGCATGTCTTACCTTCCATAACCCAGTTCAAATGTCCCTTTTCCAGAACACCTTTCCTGATCCTACGAGCCAGAACTAACTGTGCCCTCCTAGGAACAGTTCTGTGCACATCTCTTCTGTAGCATTTGTCCAGTTTGCTCTGTTATCAGCTTCCCTATAACACTGCATACTCCCTGAGGGCAGAGGGTGGTCTCTTTGACTTCTGTCTCTCCCCAGAATCTAGTGGAATATGTTCTTACATGAAGTTCAGATTTAGTTAAGATTGAATGAACCAGTTAGGGAAAGTCCCCTTACTGATTTCAGTTCTGCAAGACATCTGTTAAATTATTCAGAAACTTTAGAGGGTGAAATTCTTATATAATCACTAGATTAACATTACTATGTTCACACAAACACACACACACAACACACACAAAAACCCACCCTTCTCCTCAACCTGCTTTTTTTCCCCAATAAAAATAACATGGCTTCCTTTACTTGATAAGAAATATCTCAGAAAGAAAGAGCATTAGCCATGGGGAGTCAGAAGACTTGTGTTTAAAGCCTACCTCAACTAGACATCAACTGGGGCATCCTTGTGCAAGTCTTTAAACTTCACTGGAACTTGGTTTTCTCACCAGTAAATAATAACAATGAAGGTATTTTAAGGACGAAATAACATACATATACTACCTGCTGCTGCTGCTGCTGCTAAGTCGCTTCAGTCATATCCAACTCTGTGCGAGCCCATAGATGGCAGCCCACCAGGCTCCCCAGTCCCTGGGATTCTCCAGGCAAGAACACTGGAGTGGGTTGCCATTTCCTTCTCCAATGCAGGAAAGTGAAAAGTGAAAGTGAAGTTGCTCTGTCGTGTCCGACTCTTTGTGACCCCATGGACTGCAGCCTACCAGGCTCCTCTGTCCATGGGATTTTCCAGGCAAGAGTACTGGCGTGGGTTGCCATTGCCTTCTCTGACATATACTATCTAGTACCATTTAAATTTCAGTGCTGCCTGCTCATAAGAACATAGTTATTTCCTTTGTAGGGGAGGAACTGAGTTATTTATGATATGCAACCAGCAGTTCACATCTCTCAAACCCACTATCTTCCCCAAACGTCTTCTCTATTATGACAATGAGAGAAAATATATCCATCTTCATCTCAGAGTTTCCAAAAGGTCTATAAGTGCTACTACTGTTCATGTAAGTTGGGCTCTTCTTTCTTTAATCTCTCTGCATTCTCTTTCTTCCTCTAACCCAATCTGATTTCACCAAAGAGCTCTCACCCATTGTGTGTAACCAGGCACTGCCGCAGTCCCAGCTTGCGGAAGATATCCACCACAATCTCCATGGGCGTAAGGTCAGTCACAGTGAAGGGGCTGAGATCCAGGATGTTCCGAAGCTTGAGGGTAGGTGGGGTGTATGGTGGCACTGGAGGAGAATGCTCGGTGAAATAAATGATGGAAGTGCTCACAACTCCATCCTGTTTTTTTCGAGCATTTTCTATTTGAAACAAGTAAGGGGGAAAAGGTTAGAAAAAAGGACTAATTCTATCCTTCTGGCCCCTAACCGGTCCCCTCTCCCTTCTGTCTTCCCCATTTCATGCATGCATGCTTATTTACTGTATAGTTGATATACAATGTTGTGTTATTTTGAGGTATACAGCAAAATGATTTTGTTCTATGGGCTTCTCTGGTGGCTCAAATGGTAAAGAATCCACCCACAATGTGGGAAACCTGGGTTCAATCCCTGAGTTGGGAAGCTCCCCTGGAGAAGGGAATGGCTACCCACTCCAGCATTCTGGCCTGGAGAATTCCATGGACAGAGGAGACAGGCCAGAGTCCATGTGGTTGCAAAGAGTAGGACATGATTGAGCAACTTTCACATACACACACACATATAAACATATATATAAGTTGTTTGTCAGATTCTTTTCCATTACAGGTTATTATAAGATACTGAGTATAGTTCCCTGTTCGATACAGCAGGTCCTTGTTGGTCATCTATTTTATATATAGTAGTGTCTGTTAATCCCAATCTCTTAATTTATCCCTCCCCTCCCCTCACGCATATTTATTTATTATTTCTATAGTGGACCTCCTTGTCCCCTTTATGAAATCCTTACCAATTGAAATAATGAGGTCTCTTCGGAGGACAAAACCCACAAGTCTTTGGGACTCCCGGGACACCACCACTGGGAAGCCACTGTAAGTTGTTTCACTGATTATGGTCTCTACATCTTCCACTGTCATACTGTCCTGAGTAAGGACAGTCAACAAAGGATCATTTCTCCGGGGTTTCATCACATCCATTGCCAGGGTCTTATGAGCAAACTCTTCTTTGGCTTCAAGAAAGGGGTACCCATTGAGACGGATGTGGGCATCATAGATGCCCTCCCGCCCAAGAGCATCTGCCACCCACTTGCTTGTCATAGCTGCAGCCATCAGAGGCACAATGTATTCCAAGCCACCAGTTAGTTCAAACATTATGACAACAAGAGAAACGGTCATCCGAGTCACCCCACCTGCAAAAATAGACAACAGGCTACTTAGTGAAGGCAGGAAAAGTATAGGATTCATTACAGTTATGGACCTTTCACAGGCCCCATCCAGAAAAAGTTACTTACCAGAAACATCACTAAAAGGAGGCCCTTGCCTACAACTGCATAGACTCCCGCAACTGCATTCAAACAAGTTTACAATGGACATGAGTTACACTTCTCAGAATAACCTCTACAAAAGATACCTCCTTCACTCTTTTTTCATTTGTTTATTGCTCCCCACCAACTCCCAATTATAAAAGTAACTGCATAAGATGTCTACGATTTGTATAAAACCACAGACGCGAGAGGTTCTCTGGGACATGCAGGCCCACTGTAAATTGGAAACTATATATATCTTTTGGAGAAGGCAATGGCACCCCACTCCAGTGCTCTTGCCTGGGAAATCCCATGGGCGGAGGAGCCTGGTGGGCTGCAGTCCATGGGGTCGCTAAGAGTCGGACACGACTGAACGACTTTACTTTCACTTTTCACTTTCATGCATTGGAGAAGGAAATGGCAACCCACTCCAGTGTTCTTGCCTGGAGAATCCCAGGGACGGGGGAGCCTGGTGGGCTGCCGTCTGTGGGGTCGCACAGAGTCGGACACGACTGAAGTGACTTAGCAGCAGCATATATATCTTTAAAGTATATAAAGGAAAGTCTTACCCGTAAACTCACTGCCTAGAAATATGCTGAGTAAAAATTTCAAGTGACTTTTTTTCAAAAACATATGTTTTTATATAGATGAATTTGTATTATACGTTTAAATTCTCCACCATGCCTTTTCTCCTAACTTTATGTTAGGAATACTTTGTATATTACTACAAATTTATTTAAATTGTATTTAAAAATNTCACATTCAGTGGCTCCATGGTATAGCATTATATGGATGTACCATAATTTATTTAACCAGTCCCTTATTGTACTTTTAGGTTGATTCCAGTTATTTGCTATTACACATAATACCATGATGAACATTCTTGTGCAGGTATTTTTGTCCAAATTTCTGGTTTCTTCCTCAATATGACAGAATTTGAGAGAATTCTTCTCAAAGGGGAGGAATGGAGATATATGGTAAAGAATGCCTTCTTAAAGCACTTGAAAATGGCAAACCCAACAAGAAATGGATAGTTTTTTTTTTTTTTAAACCTACAGTCAGTTATGTATAGTATAACTCATCTTTACAATGCCACCTGGGTAGCAATTTCTTTGAAATCAATGCAAACAATACTCACCCAAGCAGGCTGCAGCCCCAACCATCGCATAAAGGCCAGGGGTGATGCAATCCGCTCCTTGACTGCACCAGCTATTGAAGATGGCCCAGTCATGGTGGTAATAAGCCAGCTGTTCCATCCCAACTCCCAAAAGCCGACCTGCTATAGCACCAACAGCCATGCTAGGGATAAAGAGACCAGAAGGAATCTGCAAAGAGAAAGCAACAGATGGTCAGTGAGAAGTGATGTAATTACGTGGCACGTGATAAGGGCTAGAGGACTGACCCTCTGCAAAGCGAACAGGCCAATGACAATCTAACTATGCACTATGCTAGCAAATGGCTGCAAAGATATGTGTAACACTACAGGGACTAGAGGTTCTCTGGGACGTGCAGGCAAGTACAACTGCAAAGATGCTTACCCTGATTCGGGGTCCATCAGGCAAGAGCCTGAACTCTCCAGACCAACACAGAACTGGAGGTAGAAATTAAGCCTTTCCCAAAGAAAAAGGAAAATAGATGGAGTTTCTCATATATGCAGACAGTTTACCCAATTTTGAATTCTTATCAATAGCAATTACCCTTTATGACTATCTACAATGCTCTATGTTGGATGCTCTACAGACTGGATTTTGTGGGTTCTTTACAACCACCCCAAGTGGTGAGTGTTACTATCCTTAATTCACAAGCGATCTAAGGTACAGAGAGGTTAAGAACTCATCCAAGGCCAAGATTTAGTAAATGTTGGAGATGGGGTTTAAATGCAATGCTTCTAATCACTCTCATGTATTGAATCTTGACCCAATGCCCACACAAAAAGGATGGCATATGAGGTTTCAGTTTATTTTAACAGTATAAAAGAAAGAATAAATAAGATTTTTAATGAGGTAGTGACTACGGTTGCATGACTATCCCAAAAAGGAATCCCCATCTGTCTACGGACTCTTTTTTTTTTTTTTTTTTTTTGAACTCCTAGAATGTAATTGGGGCTTCTCTGGCGGCTCAGTCAGTAAAGAACCCACCTGCAATGCAGGAGACAAGGGTTCAATCCCTGGGTCAGGAAGATCCCCTAGAGAAGGAAATGGCAACCCACTCTATTATTCTTGCCTAGGAAATTCCATAGACAGAGGAGCCTGGTGGGCTACAGTCTATGGGGTTGCAAGAGTCAGACATGACTTAGGGACTAAACCACCACCACCAGGATACAATAATGTGTTCTCAATTTTCTGTGCTAAGAGAGGGAGAATGATGACAGGGATAACGCAAACAGCAGATTATTTTAAAATAGCTTTGATTCTAGAATATATTTGAATTGGGATGGGTCTGATGATCTGCAAACTCACTTTTAAATGAAAGAATGAAGCCATGAGGTGCAAAGTAACTCAAGAAGCACTGCAAATCTGTTCAACATGTTGAGGATGGATATGAATTCAGAGATTACTGTACTCCCTAAACTGCGCTGTTGGCCCTTATTTTCTGTTTTGAATCTATTTCTCTAGAGAATAGAGGAAATACATTGGTAGTTGAGTGCTAAAGAAAAGGGCTTCCCTGGTGGCTACAGATAAAGAATCTGCCTGAAATGGAGGAGACCCAGGTTCAATCCCCGGGTCAGGAATATCCCCGGGTCTGGACAATCCCTTGGAGAAGGGAATGGCAACCCACTCCAGTATTCTTGCCTGGACACATAAAAACCAAGGAAGATGAGGAAAATACCGATTTTCCTTCTTGATTTCTTCTGACACATGGAAATTATAACGAGTACTGAAAATAAAAGATACTGGCCTGATGTCAGCTTTTGATACTCTAAGTATTAATTTAGGGTCACCTATGAAGTTCTTGATAATTGGACACTGTTAACAACTGTAAAAAATACATTTAGCTATATATTGGGTTGAACCATATGAAATTGCTATTTCAGTGGTTAAAATGGTTGGCAACTTCATTTGGTTCAACCAACTACTTTGCTTTATTGGTAAACTCCAAAGCCACTTTATAAGGACCAAAAATGAGTTGGTCAAATATTGTTTTGATACAAAATGCACTGGGATAAATACCTCACCATCCTTTTTGAGTGGCAAAATATGTTTTCCACAGAAAAGGAGAAAACATTTCTACTTTTAAAATCTCATCACCGAGGTTTGCATTTGGCCTAAAACTAGGCTTGGGAAATTTTAGACAGCCATACAATTGTCTAAGAAGTTATGAGGATATTGAGGATATGTGCAGGTAAAAGGGGCCTGGGGTGGGTTAGTGGATAATGCTGGGTGAAGCTGGACACACCCCATGAACTACGAGAATTTTATGGTATCTTGGCTTTGCCCTGAAAACCTACAGACACACAAATATCCAGGAAGGACCAAAAGAATCTCCTCACCTTCATGCCAAAGGTGAATATAGTGATGATAATTTTCAGTATGAGTGTCAAGGCCAGCTGCCACATTGCACTGTAGACTCCCACGCCAGCTGGTCTGTCGGGCAGCTCACCCGCCTTGCTTGTGTTGAAACGGTTCTTATAATCACAGAGTTTGGAGGAGTCCAGGAGGCCACAGTCATTGAACAGCTCAGAGATAAGCTCACTTGTGCTCACTCGGGTATACTCATTGGGGAAAGCCAGGATGGCAGTGATGGCTGTCACGACAAGAACCTCTACGACGGGATACTTGCCCAACTGGGTAGTCTTCCGCTTCCGACACCAGGCAATGTTAGTGCGGATAAAAAGAGCTCCCCACAGACCACCAAATATGCCCAGCAGAATGAAGGGCACAAGCTCAAAGAGATGCCATGGGGTGTGAAACTCCACATAAAATAGAACCAGGCGGCTGTTCCCAAACGGATTGATGGAGCGTAGAGTGAATGCTGCCACTAAAGCAGCGAAAAATGAACGCCACAGTGTTTTGAGGGGGAAGTAGTAGCTGACCTATAGGAGAAAAAGTGAGAAAATCAACTCAAGTCAATATGCAGAAACTATTTGGGGTGAAAAATTGTGCTGTGGCAATTCGAGCTAAGGATGAAAATGGCCTGGAAATCTCCAGTCCCGTGGCAAAGCACTAGAGTTGGGCAGAGCAATTCGGGAATGCAGTGTACACAGACAATGGCCAGAATCCCTGGCACAAAATCACAAGAGTGGCTCTACAAACAGATAAAAGCAGTTACCTCTTCTAGGCTGAATAATACTCCACCAATAGGTGCCCCAAAGGCTACAGATACACCAGCAGCAGCAGCGGCTGACAAGACCTATGATTCAAAATTCAAAATTAGATGCAGAATGCAGGATGCTTGGGACTGGTGCAAGGAGAGGACCCAGAGGGATGGCATGGGGTGGGAGGTGGGAGGGGATTCATGTTTGGGAACGTTTGTGCACTGGTGGTGAATTCATGTCAATGTTTGGCAAAACCAATACAGTAATGTAAAGTAAACTAAAGTTAAAATAAAAATTTTAAAAGAAAAAAAAAATTAGTGATAGGATAAGGCCACTTTCCTACCTTCATTTTAAACGGAATATTGGTGGCTACCAAATGTAAATAAAACAAAGAAAACTTTACCTGCTCTATACCCAGCTTATCAAAAATGAAGTTCAACATATATTTACTTTGAGAGCAAACACTATCTGCTGAATCTTGAACGCATGGTTCACATGCTGGAACACGTAGAGGGCCTTGCCTTTGTAATTAATTTAGGCATATACTTGATTCCAAATTATGCTCCCATCCCCCATACTCCCAATTCCACAACTGATTTATGGTCTGTAAGACCTATTCACCACCTAAATGAAATATTTCCAGTTATTTAATTTACATAGCACTTACTTTATAAAGAAAAGCTTTTAAAATGAGATTTTAAAGATAGCTTTAATGATACAACACTTGAAATAATGATTGGCTCACAGCTAATCAGGAGCTGCAATTATTCAAACAAGAGGTATTTAGAGTTTCCTGTACTATGTGCCCTACTCCATACCTAGTGACCTATGGAAACAGAAATAGGAGGGTGACTAGAAGCAAAGTTGGGGATAGATTTTGAAGGGAACAGTCCTAAGACCTAAGTGTGCCTAGGTGTGGCAAGGAAAAGGGTAAGGAGAGAGAGAAAGAAGAAGAAGCTGTCAGAGAGAAATTAAAAAGGACAAGGAGGTGGGGAAAGAGAGCAAGTGATATTTCAAGCGTACCGTCTTTTTATGTAGTAGCCTTATGCATGTGAATGTAAAAGGTGCATGATAAACACATCAACACACCAGAATTAATAGACCAAGAAAGTCAGTTTGTTAGATTCTGGTTGCTGTGGAGTGATATATGATGCGTGGTATCAAGGAGCTATTTTTAAAAGGAAGTTGAATAAAACTGACAGTTTTTAAAGAAAAAAAAATGGTTCTTGGCAAATAGGTAGGTTTTTCTGGAAGTGCAAGATGGCCCAGGAAAATGAAGGGTGTTGGGGAAAGTGATCTCTGGTGCTAGCTGAGGAGGACTCTGAAATTTAAGACTAGAATGGCTTTCATCTAAGAAGGATGAGGACACTTAACACAGAACTTCAGAAAGGGGATTTCAGTAACTTTCTTTAGGATGAATTACGAGGGAGAAGGAAGACTTGAACTGGCCAATAAGTTGTGGAGTGGAGTCTATCTATGCCCTGCTTTTTCAAATCTCTATTTTACGCTCAACCATCTGGCCACTATGACAAGGCCCGAGGCCATAAAAGGGTTACTGCTGATGGTGAGAACACCAGGAAAAAATAACTGCAAACTCTAAATAAGCAATAAGAAGTGAATGACCTATTCAACTATTTAAGAGTTTAGTTAGAAATATATGATAGCTGTACAGAAAAACAGCCAAATCAAACTCTTCTTTCATTTTATAAGAACTGTTTGAACAAAAATGCCAATTTTATATGAAATAAAATGAAAGTAATCACCAATCTACAGTTTCAAAGTCGCCTCTACTTATGCAAAACCAGCGACAATCAACACTTTATTCTTGCCAGTTAAAATGTTTTTTTCATCTCTTTAGCTTCTGTTGTACATTACTCCTATCTAACAACTTCACCAATATAAGACTGCCTTTATGTATTTGACAGAGAGCTAAACAACCTACTCGGATTTTCCTCTCTCTCTCCTGCTAGCCTACCTCTCCTACAAGGAACTTTTCCCCTTGAACCATCAAAATGTATTCCATATTTGAAATTTCAATATCTTTGAGTTTTTCTTCCAACTCTTATGGGGAATTTTGTTTTCTTTTGCTTTCAGAATAAATCACGAGGTTCTAATTTTGTGAAAAATCCTCTTCAATGAAATAACCTTGGTCTTGACCCATTCCATATGTGGTTTCTTTGTAATTCAAGGGAAAAAAAAAGCAAGAACCATTATTTTCTCAAATTCTTAATTACAGCAGGAAGAAAGTAACCAATGACTTGGAACTTCTTAAAAAATGGTCTTCCTCCTCAAAATGACATACATTAACAACTGTATAAGCATGAGAACAACTATAGAGACACTGCAGTGGGACTAATTTGCAGGGCTGAGGTGGAGGGCAGGAAGAGGAAAATCGAATACAGAGAAACAAATATAGTATGCTGTTAGGTAGAAATAAAAGACAGAAAAGCTGGCATCTGAAACACATGCTGAACTTATATTCTTAGGAATAAACTTCTTTTAAAAGTCTTCCATTATTTCTTCAACTTATTTTGTAACAGAAATCATACATGCCTATATAGAATTATATATTATAAAAAGTTAAAGTCTTTACTTCTTCCTCACTAGCATCTACCTCACTTTCCCCCTCCTGGAAGTAGACATTTTTTTTAACAGTTTGGGGTGAAACCACTTCTCAACCATTTTTTCAAGGAGCTTATATACACACTTAACAAAAACATTAACTGACTTTTACTATACACATTATTCTGAGATTGGCTTTTCAAAGTTTAATGGTATTTTATAGCCATCATTCCATGTTAGTATACATAGCATTATCTCATTAAGAGCTGCATAGGATTCTAGAGTATGGACAGAATATTGTTTATTCAGTCAGTCCCCCACTGATGGCCATTTGGATTGCTTCAGTTTGTCACTATGTTGACAGATGCTGCACTGACTATCCCCACACACCTTTGTGGACACACGGTAGAATGTCTGCAGGATAAATTTCTAGAAACGGAACTTTTGGGTCAAAGAGTATTTGCATTAACACCGGTAGAATCCCCCAATTCTCATCCCTAAGATTGTACCATTTGTGCTCTCACCAAAAAAAAAGAGACTGGTAAAGTTATTTATTATTACCTCTCTGCGCTTGGCTTCATTCTTCCTGTATTTGTTGAAGCAGTGGCATAGGATGTTCCCACAGCAGCAAGCCACGTGCACTAGGGGGCCCTCTTTGCCCAGGCTCAGGCCAGATGACACTGCCAGTACCAGTGTGATGGTTTTGATCATCAGGGTCCACTTACCCAAATAGCCCCTAATAATGAAACCACTCAAGATAGTTTTTATCTGCAGGTTAAAAACAGATTGAACATGGAGTAAGTAAGGAAACAAGGCTAAGAAGCAATAAATCTGGTCCTCATTATAGAAACTGCACCTTTTAAACAGGTGATACATAAAAGCTTGAAACAGTGATTCAAGTTTGGGAGGGGACCCAGGAGACCAAGAAAATGAGAAATGTTTTTAAAACTTTTATGTTCCCTTTTTTTTGGGGGNTTTTGGGGGGGGGGGGGGGGTCATGTGATAGCTGGGCAAGGGAGCACTGTTAAGTATGAGAGTGCATGTGTGTGGAGAAGGGGCAGCTGAGAGAGAGGGTGTTTTTCTTACTTTCCCTTACTACTATAGCCTTGACTCTCTGCCAAAAAATCTGTAGCTATCACTTGATCAGGAAACAGAGAGAGGCAAGGCCATCCAGGTAACCTAAAATCTCAGTGGTTTCTGTCACTATCAAGCAATCTAAACCAAAAGTCGTTAGAAACAGGGTTTTAATCACCCTCCTTCTAGCCCAAATCATGTTGTAAAAAATGTAGCAAAATAGTTTCATTTCTTCTGCTCTAAAAAAGTTGACAGTACCACTATTTTTTCAGACCAGAATCCTGCGATCTACCCTAAAAGCTTCTTGGTTAGGGAGTCGGGGAATTCTTCAGGGGACTGGTTCACCAGGAACCCGTAGGAGGCTAGGAATCAACTCCCTTTAAATGTATATGTGGTCCAGTCTGGGAGGAAACTTAAGGGGAGATCTAGAAAGGCCCTAGACTGCCTTGGGATCTGATCTCATTTAATATTCAACTGCAGTATATGCTGGAATACATATTAAATGGTTTTAACTAAAAAGAATTAATTATTGTTACCACTTATAAACCATTATAAACCATTTTAGAGACTCACCTCAGGGATTCCAGAGCCACAGGCATAAGGTGCAAACACCTTGACAAGAGATACAGCAAGGAAGGCAAATAGGAGAGCCCAGAGAACGTACATGAAATAATTGACTATGTAGGCAAAGGCTCCCTGGAATGGGGGAAAAGAAAGAAGTTGGTTTTAGCCTAGACAACCTCAGTGAAGCATGCAGCTCTTAAGTAATGGGTTTTCAGGAGAGGAGGTCAGAAAACAAACAAACAATATTAAATTGCTCAAAATGTTTCTTCCAGACTGCCAGCAAAGCAACTACTAAAACACTGTCAGCTCATTTGCTACAGAAAATGAGAGGCTTTGCCTCACCCAAAGGGAAGTGAGGATGGCTTCTAAGGATGGACAAGAATGAAAACGCAAATTCACTTTCTATATGAGTGCTTTGATAGATTTTGTAGTCAAATACACACACACACACACACACACACACACACTATGTCAATTTAATTAAAAGTCTTAGCAGTCCTTTTATTGGAATGGCTGAACCTTGGCTACACATTTCAAGTGAAGGCTGGCTCTAGAATTCCATTAAATTCACCTTTGGCTACTACCTACCTTGGTGTCAAATTCTCATAGGCGGTTATAAAATTCTTGGGTGTTTTTCTTAAAATAAGCAACAATATTCTGTAGAGATGACCACATCTTTGAGAGAATTTTGCCACTGTAGTTAGCAAAGGTGTAGTCGTTGACTAGCAACAAGAATATGCAGTAAAACGTTTTGGGCTGTGACCATCAGATAAAATCAGTGAGATGTCAGATAGCCCAAAGAATAAAACAGAGATGACTATTTTTAAAAATGGAAATAATATACTAATTCTTAATAAGAATATATATATTATTATATATTATAATGAAGTCTGCCAGAAAAGAAATCTAATTTTGACCATTAGTAAGGATTCACCACCATTAAAAGCCTTGCAAAATAGCTATGCCTAAAAAAAAAAAAACAATATTTTGAACATTGGCATATGACACTTGATGATAGAAATATTAGAAGTTGAAACTCACTCAAATTACATGGATCACAAAACTCAGTGGACTTTTGGCATCCTAAAACCTCCCTCCATGGGATCCTCCAGGCAAGAGTACTGGAGTGGGTTGCCATTTCCTTCTCCAGGGGATCTTCCCGACCCAGGAACCCGGGTCTCCCGCATTCCAGGCAGATGCTTTAACCTCTGAGCCACCAGGGAAGCCCCTTAAAACCTAAAACACTATCAAAAAAATTCATTGACCTCGACAAGGAGAACCAAAACACTTAGGTTTTTTTNTTTTTTTTTTCTGAGTTATAATTTTGACATAGACTTCCCATTATTTTAGTCCCTGAGAAGAACAAATGATTGCTCTCTCTTGGCCTTTAGAATGTAGCTAGGGAGGAAGAACACTCTATGAGGAGGAAACAAAGAGGAAAGGGGAAGAAAGGAGAAAGTGGCTGAAACTGACTAGAGGCAGAGACCAGGAGGCCAAGTTCTTGGCAGCAGAACTCTTTAAAACCCAGAACTAACTCTCCCCAGGTAAGGATTTCACTCATTAAAAGGATAGCCAGAGAAAGTTATCACTTGAGCAAATCTCCAATTTGAAAGTTATGGTTGGAACACTTAAACACACATATACATAGCTCTAAAGGAGTAGCTTTGGGGAGCCTTGTGGTGATGGAATAACACTTCTACATTTTGACTGTGGTGGTGGCTACACAAATCTATATATGTGCTAAAATTACAGTGAACTGTGCGCCTGCACATACACACTCACTCTCTCTCTCCTTCCCCCTCTCTCTCTTCTATGCTCATAAAATGGGTGAAAATAAGGTCTGCAGGTGGCAACAATGTCACTTTCTTTGTTTCGCTAGTGTACTATAAACACTTTGGCCACCTGATGTGAAGAGCCAACTCACTGGAAAAGACCCTGACGGTGGGAAAGATTGAAGGCGGGAGGAGAAGGGGATGACAGAGGATGAGATGGTTGGATGGCATCACCAACTTGATGGACATGAGTTTGAGCAAACTCTGGGAGATGATGAAAGACAGGGAAGCCTGGCATGCTGCAGTCCATGGGGGTCACAGAGTCAGCCATGACTGAGGGACTAAACAACAACAAATACTTAAACGTTAGGGGCTTCCCAGGTGCTGCTAGTGGTTAAGAACCTGCCTGCCAATGCAGGAGACATAAGAGATGCTGGTTTGATCCCTGTGTTGGGAAGATCCCCTGGAGGAGACCATGGCAATCCACTCCAATATTCTTGCCTGGAGAATCCCATGGTCAGGGGAACCTAGCAGACTACAGACCATAGGGTTGCAAAGAGTCAGTCACAGCTGAAGCAACTTAGCACAAATGCACACACACTTATGTCATGACTGGGGGAGGCTGGGTGAAGGGTATGGGAACCTTCCTGTACCTTGCTTTGCAACTTCCTGGGAATCTATAACTACTTTAAAAATAAAAGAGTTTTAGAAAATCAAGGGAATCACACACACACACACACACACTCATGCTAAATTCCACAGCTTCTCAAACTTTTCTCCATCCGAGAGGATGGGGGTGGGGTACCCAGACAGGAGCAGAGCTGAAATAGAGATTCTGTTTTATCTTAAACATGGAAATCCTTCATTCCTTTATAACAACTGTTTACATTTAATTTTTGAAAAAACAATTCTTCCAAATACTTGGGAAACACTGATACTCTGGGAAGGCACACAGCACATATGCTGAGGTTTCACATACCCTCCGGTATGCTGACCTTAACCCAGTTTGAGAAGCACAAACATAAACTTCTCACACGTGTAGTATGCAGTTAATCCTCTAACTGACCTCTTTCACAAGCCAATATGCATAGTCAGATATGTACATAAATACTCTTATTTCTGACATTATTTTCTTACCTTTCTTTTGCCTTGACTGAGTCTAGGGGGGTGGTGTGCCCTTCAAACTGTTTGTGGACCAAAGTAGGTATGAAAATAAATTTTAAAAGTACAAACAACTATTCCAGTCTTGTCCTTCTCACTTTCCTAACACAGTAGATGAGTAGTGAGCTGAGATGGTACCTGTTTTAGAAGTACTTGTGTAGAAGCCAGAGTGGAACTGAGAGTTGAGAGTTATTTCATGTGCTTTTGTGTTCAGTAGGAGAGATCTAACACAGAGATCAAGTGGTAAGAGAAAGGTAAGGAACTGAAAAACAAAGTTACTTTTATATCCAAAACGATTTGCTGGAAGACAAGGACAAATGAAATTTTAATTTCAAAAGGGGGCCATGAACAATTTTATTCCTGGGTTTCTGCTATTTTGCTAAGGAATATATTTTTTAATGTTCTAATACAATGCTCAGGGAAAATTTGCTTAAACACATTTTTAACCCATTCCATCTTTTGTTAGAAACTATAGCTTATCTGTTGGCTGACTATGGCATTTCTACGGAAATTACTAGAGAAAGATTCAGTCACACCGTGTACTAAGAAGAAACATGGTTTGTTAAAAACAAGCAAAAAAAATTATTTTGTTGTATAAGCATCAAACTCCACATGTCAGAAGATATAGAAACAGGGCTGCACTTAAACCACAGAGAAAGGCAGCTGGCACTGGTTCCCCTTTTCCTGAAAAGGAAAGTAAAGGAAGATTCCACAATTGCCACGAGGACAGTGTAAGAAATGAAGTAAATGTAAGAATAATTAAGTCAGCAGTTCAGAGATCTTCACCATGTGTTACCTCATTTGTGCTGATAATAAGCTGGGACCAGCTATTCCACTCTGGGCATTTGTCTCTATTTTCAAAGGTGACATGCTTGGACTTCCAGCAACAGTGTTCATGGTTAAACCAGATTCCTGATGTGCATATACCTTCTTTTAAATCTGTCATCCAGTGAGCAGAGATGTCTATCAAGCCAGCTAGGGAACCTGATTTGAGGGGAGGGAAGGGAAGGAAAGGTTATGGTTGTAAGAGAAAATAAGGGAAAAGGAATCACAATAATGGACAAGTATATACATTTTCATTCTGTTTGCAACCTCCTTCTGCAACCTCCTTTGCAACCTGATTGTCTGCTTGCTTCTTATCTATTATCTCTGATAGATTTTACCTGTTTCAAATGCCTGTTCAAGAGGGAAAAAAGCATTGTCTACACTAAACACTGTGTCTGCAGAATTTCTATATGGGAAACTTAGAAGAGAGCAAAGTGGTTGGGTTGGGGGTGAGGAGTGAGTGGATTTGACTTTTAGCTGCCTCACCTGGCAAAGACTCTGCTTTGACTGAGAGTTGATGAAGACTGATCCATAAAGAAAGTCAAATTTATTAAAGATTGTTTTATTCTCACTTTATACATAAGACTGAGAAAATTTTTATTTTAACTTTACTTTACATTACTGTATTGGTTTTGCCAAACATTGACATGAATTCACCACGAGTGTAAAGTTAAAATAAAAATTAAAAAACAAACAAACAAAAAAAAACATTAATACATCACAACCGTCTGATCCACAAACCCCTTTCAAGTTTAACCAATTTTCCCAATAAGTCATTTATAGCAAGAAGATCCAATCTGGAACCATATGCCACATTTATTTGTCATGCCTCTTTAGTTTCTAGCAGTCTGAAATGATGCCGTCTTTCTGTCATTTTCAAGACCTTGACACTTTTTGCATTTTACTTTTTGGTATGAATGAGTAGGATTTATTCCAGAGACTCAAGAATGGATCAACATCCACAAATCAATCAATGTGATGCACATGAACAAAATGAAAGATAGAAATATGATCATCTGAATAGATGCACAAAAAGCACTTGACAAAATTCAACATCCATTCACGACAAAAATGCTCAACAAAGTGCATCGAGTGAACATATCTCAACACAACAAAGGCCCTACATGACAAGTCCACAACCAATATCCACAGTCCACAGTGAAAGGCTGAAAGACTTTCTTTTTCTGTTTCTGTCCATGCCAACCAACCTCATTTATTATTAAAATGTTGCTTTTATATTTCCTTTTTTCCATTTTTATTTTAACAAGAACTTGACACTTTTAAAGATAAATGTTTGTTTTGTTTCATCTTAAGAATGTGCCTTCATTTACTTTGTCCAGTGTTTCCTCATGATTAGACTCAGGTCACGCATCTGGGCCCATACATTTTTATACTCTACTCATAAGGAAATAAATGGGTTCCTGGAAATATCTACCAAAATGTTAAATGTACATACCTTCCACTGCAAGAGTTTATTCTGAGATTTTTATCCACAAATATCTTGAACAATCCACATAAACACAAATATAAGAATGCAGACTGCAGTATGTTTTCTTAGAATAAAACCTTGGAAACAACCAAATGAGCATCAAAAGCAACCAGTAAATAAATTATGGCATAGGTACATACCATACTACTGTGTACAATAGAGTAACAGATATGTACACAGCTATGTAAAAAGAGGTCTAAGGTTTGATTTGCCAATTTGTTAATTGACAGAGCAAGATGGAGACCATCACATTCAGGATAATCCCATGTGAAAGGTGGTATGGGGAAGGTACTTAAAGGGATATTCTATATTTTTTTGTATACAGAAACTTTCTGAAGGATACACAAGACATTTGTTAAGAGTAGAAAACTCTGGAAGTGAGACTGCAGTGTGGGAAGGCCTTCTGTGTAGTTTTAATTTTTTACCAAAAACAAGAATAATTTTTATAAGTAAAATATCTACATCAAGTTAATCTTATTAATGTCCCAAAGGTAAGGAACATTTCCTGGCATTTGATCAGTTATTTCCAAATACTTCACACGTGGCCTATAGTATACTCCAGTTGCCAAACTTGCCTTTGCCTGTAGCTTCCTCCCTAATTTTGTCATTACCTGGGCAGAGCCTTCATAGAGAACTATGAGCTTCATGAAATTGAAGATTCCTATTGTAAAAGTGTGTTATCTACACAGGCTACATTGTATATGGGGGAAAACTTCAGGAAATGATGGGGGTGGGACAGTTTTAAATAATTCATTTTCATTTAACTCAAAATTCAAGAAAATCCTTTTTTGTAGTCAATCTATATCTCTAATACACAGGGAGACTTCATATAATCAAAGCTAATTTATAATTAAGTCCATAAAAGCTCTATGGACTTAATTACAAATTATAAGACATTACACCATAAAACTCCTAGAAGAGAGAATAGGCAAAACATTATCTGACATAAATTATACCTATGTTTCTGTAGGTCAGTTTCCCAAAGCAATAGAAATAAAAGCAAAAATAAACATCTGGAACCTGATCAAACTTATAAGCATTTGCACAGCAAAGGGAATCATAAACAAAAAGAAAAGACAATCTTCAGACTGGGAGAAAATATTTGCAAATGATACAAGGGTTTAATTTCCAAAATATACAAAGAGTCCACACAACTCAACAACAAAGAAAAACAAATTTGGGCAGAAGACCTAAATACATATTTCTCCTAAGAAGACATACAGATGGCCAACAGACACATGAAAAGATGTTCAATATCACCAATTATTAAATAAATACAAATCAAAACTACAGTGCAATACCACCTCACATTAATCAGAAGAGCTATTAGTAATAAGTCAACAAATAATAAATGCTCAAGAGGGTGTGGAGAAAAGGGAACCCTCCTCCTACACTGTTGGTGGGAAGGTAAACTGGTGTAGCCACTATGGAAAACATCATGGAGGTGGGAAGGATTCAGAGTTTGGGGTTAATAGATGAAAACTATTCTAAACATAGAATGGATAAACAAGGTCTTACTATACAGTACAGGGAGCTATATTCAATACCCTGTGATAAACCATAATGGAAAAAAATATGAAAAAGAATATATATATGTATGTGTGTGTATTAATATATATATAACTGCTATAGGTGTTGTCCATATACCTTTGAAACTGGGATGGGAGCCTCAGAAGATGTCCCAATGGAACACTTAAGAGCAAAATATTCTTTCCTGCTCCCATTGTGTAAGAGCAGCTGTATTGCCTCCTGAAGATCAGATGTCAAGGTGGTGACACCCTTTCTTACCTGCTCATCACAGTGATTTGAAAACAGGTTAATAAAATGTTCTACGTTGGANTGGGATTTCTTTGGAAGGAATGATGCTGAAGCTGAAACTCCAGTACTTTGGCCACCTCATGTGAAGAGTTGACTCATTGGAAAAGACTCTGATGCTGGGAGGGATTGGGGGCAGGAGGAGAAGGGGACGATCCAGGATGAGATGACTGGATGGCATCACGGACACGATGGACGTGAGTCTGAGTGAACTCCGGGAGATGATGATGGACAGGGAGGCCTGGCGTGCTGCGATTCATGGGGTCGCAAAGAGTCGGACACGACTGAGCGACTGAACTGAACTGAACTGATCATAAAATTCACAGCCCCTGAATTCCCAGACTGTTCCTGCATTCAGACACACTGCTTCTATTGTTGCTCTCCAATGCTTAAAAACAAAATACCCTGTGTGTATGAGGGGAAGAAAAATATTCACTGACCACCTAGTGACAAGACATACATTAAAAAGCTGAGGATATTACGCCTATGTCCAACAGGCTGGAGGCTATGCAGTGTGTATGTTTTGGTAGGTGCTAAGAGTGTTAATACAGGTTATTTACACACTTGAACAACCTAGTCAAATCTGACAAACTGTTTGAACCTACTCTCGGCCACTCCAGCCCCCATCATCTCTTCCTTTTAAATCCTATTGCACTTATTGTCTGAATTCAGAAAACTAAGTGATGTTAAAGAGTTTAGCTAATTCTCTGGTTGTTTCATGTGTGTATGTCTTATTCTACCTAACCCTGGTACCCTGCATCCTATCCTCCCTTCTACGTCTCCCTCTTCTTTTCCCAGTTGGTTTCCTCCCTAGTGACAAATTTTAGCAGGTTCCCCTACCCTAAAGAATGCAGTGCTTCCAGCAGTCCATGCTATCATTTCATGCTTCTGTCCCTTCTCTCCTTCCAATGACTACCCAGTAGCTCCAAAACTTCTACAATGGTTGCCTCCCCTTGAAATCTGGCTCCTGGGACTCCCTGGTGGTCCAGTGGTTAGGACTTGGTGCTTTCACTGCCAGGGCCCAGGTTCAATCCCTGGTCCAGGAGCTAAGATGGGGCATGCCACTAGGTGCAGCCAAAAGAAAAAAAAAATCTGGCTACTAATATTTATCTAAGATTTTTTTCAAGGTCACTTGTATCCTCCTAACTGTTAAACTATATAACCCTTTCTTAGCCCCCTTCCTTCTCTTCAGTCTCTGTGTAATATTTGACATTACAGCCCACTCAGTCTATTATGAGCCAGCTCTAAACTGTCCAGACCAATATTCTCTCTTCTGTACGAGCCAGAGAACGGGCAGCATTAACACCCTAGACCATGGGTTGGAAAACTATGGCCTGAGGGTCAAATCCACCTCTGTGTTTTTAAATAAAGCTTTTCTTGGTCACAGTCCAGTTTGTTTGTGTACCTACTATCTACGGCCACATTTGTGTTACAGAGACCATTTGGCCCACAAGTCCTAAAATATTTAGTCTGGCTCTTTATAGAAAAAGCTTGCTGACCCCTGGCCCAGAAGTAATCTTTGAAAACTCTGTTATGAATGAACAGTTTCTCATTTGCTGTGATTTTTTTTTTTTTTTAGCAAATGGACCTACAGAGATTTAACTAACATAGAAAACACAGGATAGTCACCAGATTTGGCTGTAACACACAAGCTGCTACCAAAGCACACAGAATGAATCAAATAACAAACCAGATTTACTATGTGGTAGCCTGATGCCTCAAAAGTATCTAGGGGTAAACAAGCCTACTGGATCTTAGTTTCCTATCCCATGACAAAGAAACAAGGGGTGGGATGGTGGAGAGTTAGTTTCTATGCATTGGAGAGGCAAGGGCAATGCCACAGCGTTCAAGAAAAATGGGGGCGTTTTATGTAAACAATGTGGCACATGGTGAACATCCCCTGCATGTCCCCCCGAAGAGCCCACTGATGGGAGATGGGGCTGCAGGGTGCTATGACAGAATGGCAGCAGCTCCCACTAGCTGCTGTCATCATTTTATATGCCATGGCTCATGAATTATCTCTAAGTAACAGCAGCTTGTGAACAAAGTGCTATATATGTTGTACTTCATTCAATTCTCACAACAAACTTGCAAAATAGGTACTCTTATTATCCCTATTTTACAAGTCAGTAAACTAAGGCTTTCAAGAGTTAAGAAACCTGCTTAAAGTCACAAAACTAGCAATTGGTGGGGCTGGGATTCAAATCCAAGAAGCCACAAACTAGAGCCTATGCTGTTAACTACCATTCCATCCCAACCACCTCGATTTCCCACCTAACTTCTATTTTAGCTCATTATTCCTACTCTTCCTAGACCTATTTTTTTAATGCCATGGGAATATAAATCTCAGCATTTCTGCCTGGTATTCTTGGTTTTCTGCTGCCGCCACAGGAGGGGAAGCCTGCTTAGGGACCTGTTTTGAAGCTGTACTGCAAAGCAAGTATACTATTCCTGCTGCTGTTGCTGCTAAGTCGCTTCAGTTGTGTCCGAAGATGGCAGCCCACCAGGCTCCCCCGTCCCTGGGATTCCCCAGGCAAGAATATTGGAGTAGGTTGCCATTTCCTTCTCCATTGCATGAAAGTAAAGAGTGAAAGCGAAGTCGCTCAGTTGTGTCCGACTCCAGCGACCCCATGGACTGCAGCCTACCAGGCTCCCCCATCCCTGGGATTCCCCAGGCAAGAATATTGGAGTGGGTTGCCATTTCCTTCTGCAATGCATGAAAGTAAAGAGTGAAAGCGAAGTCGCTCAGTTGTGTCTGACTCCAGCGACCCCATGGACTGCAGCCTACCAGGCTCCTCATCCATGGGATTTGCCAGGCAAGAGTACTGGAGTGGGGTGCCACTGCCTTCTCCGATACTATTCCTAGATAGACCATATAGTTGGAGTGGCTTAGGAGCTTGATGGAGAAGACAGGAAAAGGTAGTACCATCCCAGTACTCAACCACCATGAAAGAATAAGAGTGTAGGCCCCTTATGGGTAGGAGTCATGTCCTACATATTTTAACCCTAAATGAAGAGAGAAGATGTTTAAGAAGTAACTACAAAAATCTTTCAAGAAGTCCTCTTCTACATCTTCTTTCCTAAATCCAACGTGAAAGAAAGCGAAAGTTCTGTCTGACTCTTTTGCAACCCCATGGACTACTGCCTACCAGGCTCCTCTGTCCATAGGACTCTCCAGGCAAGAATACAAGAGTGGGTAGCCATGTACTCCTCCGGGGGATCTTCCTGACCCAGGGATCAAACCCAGGTCTCTTGCATTGAGGCAGATTCTTTACCTATGTGGTATATGTTAAAAAAAACAACTGGGAATTCCCTGGTGGTCTGGTGGTTAGGACTTGATGCTTTCACTGCCAGGGCATGGGTTCAATCCCTGGTCAGAGATCAAGATCCTGCCAGTCACAGAGTTACTCCCACCCCTGCCCCCCCCAAAATCAAAACAACAAAATAAAAACGCCATCTCCAATAGAAAGGTTCTTCCTCAAGATAAGCTCCAAAAGTCAGGGCTTACAGCACCTTAAGATGGATACAATATTTTATAGTATACAAATGCACTTAAATGTATTTCCTTATTTAATCTCATTTATTTAATGAAGGAGATGAGGTATCAATACCTCTTTACAGTTGAGGTCATTAAGCTTCCAAAAGGTCCATGAGTGATTTCTTTCATGTAGGAAAACAATAAAGCACAGCATTCAATTCAGTTCATGACTTGGGGAACGGGCACACCACAATTTTAGGAAATCTGTTTAGAAAGTTAACATGGTTTACCATACCTGACAAAAGCCCAATAAGTAGCATCAACAACCAGCCAGAAAAAGCATCGCTCACACTGTGAATTAAGGCCCATGTTGATTCTTTGCTTTTGTTGGTAATCTAGGGAGAAATGAGAAAACATTGATAGATTTTACACACACCCTTGCTTTTTCACATCAAAATGTGCAATAAAGAAACACAAAGACAAACCTATTGATTAGGACACCAATTTAGAGTTACTTCTCAAATCTTTGGCTGAACCAAAGTCCCCAAGAACTTTGAGGTTTATTGAACCTTGTTTTACCAAACCCCACCTTCATCTCCAGTATTGCAATGCCTGCAAGTACCTTATTCAAGGCTTCCCTATTTAGTAGCTAATTTCTTTTGTTTTTAATAAGGCCTTTGTCTTTCATTTATTATTTCTGGCTACTGGGTCTCTGTTGTTGCACATGGACTTTCTTTAGTTGTGGTGAGCAGGGGCTACTCTTCGTTGCAGTGTGCAAGCTTCTCACTGTGGTGGCTTCTCTTGTTGCAGAGTAGAGACTCCAGGCATGCAGGCTCCATAGTTACGGCACATGCGCTGAGTTGCCCCATGACATGTGGGATCTTCTTGGAGCAGGGATCGAACCCATGTCCCCTGCATTGGCTGGCGGATTCTTAACCACTGGACCACCAGAGAAGCCTTCTAGAGATTGTTTTGTTGTTGGCTGTGCTAGGTCTTCGCTGCTGCTCAGGTTTTTCTCTAGTTGTGGAGAGCAGGGACTACTCTCTAGTTGTGCTGAAGGGGCTTCTCACTATGGTGGCTTCTCTTGTTCTGTATGATGGGCTCTATGATGCTTGGGCTTCAACAGTTGCAGCACGTGGGCTCAGCAGTTGCAGTTCCCAGGCTCTAGAGCACAGGCTCAATAATTGTGGCACACAGACCTACGGGCTTAGTTTAGTTGCTCCTTGACTTGTGGGATCTTCCCGGATCAGAGATTGAACATATGTCTCCTGCATTGGCAGGCAGATTCTTTACCACTAAGCCACCGGGAAGCCCCTTAGCTGCTAATTTCTTATAACATCAACCTGTTTTGCTTACTGTAGTGGTCTCTTTCTGGCCTGGACATCAGATAGTCCAAAAATAGTCTCTTGACTCAGAAAATAGTCTTATTGTTTTTCAAAGAATAAATAAATTTGGGCTTATTTGAGTGGTGAAAATACAATCTGAAGTTTACTACATGGGGCTGTAATTCTGGTCAGGCAAATTCTAAGACTTGATACCACAAACCCCTAACTGTACAGTGATTATAGTTCCTAAATGATATTAGGGATGATCTCTTTCATTTTCAAAAACCTGCTGGGAATATCTGCAGCTATCAAGAGGTACACAAATTTTTACCTTTTTAGGCCCTAGCCTTGTTAATTTAGCTCTTCAGTGCTCACATTTCAAAACCAAGCATTCTGAGAACTTTGGCATTAGTATTTCCCCTTTCTCTGCCTCTATTTCTTATCTTTGAAATGGAAAGTGAGCTACCCCATCTTGATCTGTAGCTACATCACAAGTAATAAATTATTGTGTGCATGTGCTGTGCTGTGCTTAGTTGCTCAGTCATGTTCGACTCTTTGCAACACCATGGACTGTAGCCCACCAGGCTCCTCTGTCCGTGGGGTTCTCCAAGCAAGAACACTGGAGGGGTTGCCATTTCTTCCTTCAGGGGATCTTCCCAACCCAGGGATAGAACTTTTGCCTCCTGTATCTCCTGCATTAGCAGGCAGATGTTAAAAGCACTTTGAAATTTCATTTAGACTTATGACTTTAAGTTTCCAGTTGAAATGCTGAAAGTAGATGAGGTGACACTTTTCCCTGACAGTGTTTCCATTCAGATGATGAACAGCTAATGCTTAAAAAAGGTCTCCTTGAACATTTGATAAACACATTTCAATTGATTCTGAATTATTATTATTTGATATAATGTGTCTCAGATATAACCATATTGATATAATGGGAAATGTGCTCTTGTCATATTACAG
>SJYQ01104487.1:175807-234248 GCA_006410935.1 Redunca redunca | reverse complement strand
GGGATCTATCAACATCATTTATCAGATTAACAGATTTTAAAAAGGCCATAATCATCTCAACAGAAGTCAAGAATGTATTTTTTTTTAATTATATTTATTCTATCTGGTGATGTCCATGTGTAGAGTCTTCTCTTGTGTTGTTGGAAGAGGGTGTTTGCTATGACTAGTGCACTTTCTTGGCAAAACTCTATTAGTCTTGGCCCTGCTTCATTCCGCATTCCAAAGCCAAATTTGTCTGTTACTCCAGGTGTTTCTTGACTTCCTACTTTTGCATTCCAGTCCCTTAGAATGAAAAGGACATCTTTTGGGGGTGTTAGTTCTAAAAGGTCTCGTAGGTCTTCATAAAACCATTCAACTTCAGCTTCTTCAGCGTTACTGGTTGGGGCATAGACTTGGATAACTGTGATATTGAATGGTTTGCCTTGGAGACGAATAGAGATCATTCTGTTGTTTTTGAGATTGCATCCAAGTACTGCATTTCGAACTCTTTTGTTGACCATGATGGCTACTCCATTTCTTCTGAGGGATTTCTGCCCACAGTAGTAGATATAATGCTCATCTGAGTTAAATTCACCCATTCCAGTCCATTTTAGTACGCTGATTCCTAGAATGTCAACGTTCACCCTTGCCATCTCGTTTGACCACTTCCAATTTGCCTTGATTCATGGACCTGACATTCCAGATTCCTATGGAATATTGCTCTTTACTGCATCGGATCTTGCTTCTATCACCACATCCACAGTCACATCCACATCTGGGTATTGTTTTTGCTTTGGCTCCATCCCTTCATTCTTTCTGGAGTTATTTCTCCACCGATCTCCAGTAGCATATTGGGCACCTAATGACCTGGGGAGTTCCTCTCTTGGTATCCTATCATTTTGNAGCATAATTTATGAAATTGTGATGAGATCTTTTCCATTCAGATTAGACAAGTTTCTGAATCTGCATCCAACTGTACATTGTTAAGCCCATAAAGCCAGAAATCTAGCCTGCCTTTCAGAATTCTTATATTTAATCATTCATATAATTTTTAAAAGGGTCTTTTGCTTCTTTGAAAAATGGTGTTATAGTGCCACCGTGTGGCCTTTTTAAATTAGAGTCAGAATTTATAACAAGTTACTTCTGAGCTATCCTTTTGTTTTACTAATTCATTTCTCAACATTATTGATTCAAAAGGTATTTTTAAACAAAGAAGGTCTTCACTACTTTCACCACTGGTGTGACTTCATTTAGCTGTTTTAAAGGTGTTTAGATTGAAGACATAATTTCCTGATTTTATTTTTGTAGACTTTGTTAGAAGTATCAGAATTCCATTGTATTGATAATACATCTTTGCATATTTCTAATTAATAATTCACTTTACCAATTTGGAAACAGTTGCACACAGGGATAGGAAGGGTTTATTCAGTGGTTATATCTTGAACTACATTTAGGAACAGTGCTTCTGAACCATTTCAGTCATTTTGACTTGTTTCTTTCTCATACCTGAACCTCTGCATGTTTGATAGGGTTCAGTTGAAGATGAAGTGGGGCTTGATTTTTTCACTGATTTTGTTTGTTACCCATTCTGTGTGACCTCTCCTATGTTGTTCTGTTGCTAAGTTGTGTCCAACTCTTTGGAACCCCATGGACTACAGCATTCCAGGTCTTCCCTGTCCTTCACTATCTCCTGGAGTTTGCTCAGGTTCATGTCCAAGTCGGTGATGCCATCCAGCCATCTCATGCTGTGCCGTCCCCTTCTCCTCCTGCCCTTTATCTTTCCCAGCATCAGGGTCTTTACCAGTGAGTCAGCTCTTCACATCAAGTGGCCAAAGTATTGTAGCTTCAGCTTCAGCATCTGTCCTTCCAGTGAACATTCAGGGTAGATTAATTTGATCTCCTTGCAGTCCAAGGGACTCTCAAGAGTCTTATGTGACCTCTGCTAGGTTGAGCTAATTTAACATAATTCTATGTCAAAAAGCAGAATTTTGTTTCATGAGGGGAAGGAAAAGCAAGGTTCAGAACAATTAAATAAATGCCCTTTCCTAGTGTAAGCTTCAGGTAGTTCATAATTTTTCTTTAATAGTGTTTTTTGTAATCTTTGTATAATGAATTGTGAAATTGTTGACTTGGATATTTTAAAGGATTGTTTGTGTAATTATTTTTTGTTGTTGCAGTTTCATATTTTTAAGAAGTTATATGCCAAGTATCAAGCACTTTATTTAAAAAATCTGCCCAAGAATAAATTCTACCATAAATAAGCCTGTATGGAAATACTGCTGTTGTGTTATTTCAGTGTCGGAAGTCTCAGCTGCTGTAAGAGAGCAGCCTTAGAAATTAAGGAGTTGACACAATTCCCTAGTAGATTTGTTAACAGTAAAAAAATGAATATCAGAAATTATGGGACTTTCCCAGCGGTCCAGCAGTTAAGAATCTGCTTTCCAATGCAGGGGGCACGAGTTTGATTCCTGGTTTGTGGAATTAATATCCCACATGCTGCACAATGCGGCCAAAAGAAAAATAAAGAATGTTATTAGCATTTCCTAAAGTTTAATTTTTGTTTTTGAATTAAGTTAATATATATATGAAAGAATATGTGGACTTGTTAGGATGAAATATTTAACAGAGTCTGTCTCAAGAATAAAGATTTATCAATTGTTAAAAATTTTTAAATGATTTTAAAAATTATTTTATTTTTTACATGCTCAATAAATGTTCAACTTTGGTAAATAAATTGTAGCGCCAGTACATAATATTTAAGATATGTTACCTTCATTTTAATATAATACTTCTTTTAACACTATAGGCTTCCTTTGAAACAATCTGATTTTAAAAATCATCTTCCTAAAATGTTCTTTTTTAATAGAAAAAGTTACGCCGATCACAGCATGCTCGCAAGGAGACAGAGTTCTTACGGCTCAAGCGGACCAGACTTGGCCTGGATGACTTTGAGTCTCTGAAAGTTATAGGAAGAGGAGCGTTTGGAGAGGTGTGCTTCTTTTTTAAAGTCGCTGCTATTGAAAATATGTATCTTAAGATAGTAGCTTCATATGTAAGTAGTGTAATGGGTTAAAATGTGTATTGAGGTAGTGTAATTTTAATAGAATTTCTAAAATAACCAGCAACAGCAAGTTACAGCACTGCTTTCTTTAAAGGAGCCTACCTTTCACCCCTAAATAAATAGCAGTGTCTGAAATTTGTGCTATGAATTTTTACATTCAAGGTGCGGCTGGTCCAGAAGAAAGATACAGGCCATATCTATGCAATGAAGATACTGAGAAAAGCTGATATGCTTGAAAAAGAGCAGGTAAGAGTTCTTTAGCACATGTAACCACACCACTGGCGAGGTGTTAGAGTGAGTGTTAAAACTGGGATTTTAAGAAAGAGAAACTTACACATCTTACTATTTAATTGATTATAGATTTTTTGGTAGCCTGTTTCATTGTTTCTCTCTGGTTAAAATTTCTTCCAAATTCATAATCTAGCTTGTGTGTTCAGGCTGTCATAACAAAATACCACAGACTGGGTGACTTAAACAACAGAAATTTCTTTTCTCATAGCTCTGGAGGCTGAAAGTCCAGGAGCAAGGCAGGGTTTCATTGCTGGTGAGACCTCTGTTCCTGGCTTGCACACAGCAGCCTTCTCACCAAGTGCCTACATAGCCTTTCCTTGGTGTGTGCAGAGGGCAGAGAGTGACTCCCTGGAGTCTCTTCTTCTAAGAACACTAACCCTCCCTGCTTATGACATCACTAAACCTACCTCCTTAGAGGACCTCGTCTCCAAATCCAGTCATAGTGGGGTTTAGTGCATCACCATAGGAATTTTCAGGGAGGGCACGAACCTTCATTTCACAGCAAAATACCTTCTTCTCTGACTTCAGTAAAAGTAAAGGACAGTTCTCAGCACCCTCAGTCCCTATTACCTATCAAATAAGCAAACCAGTCTCATAAGAATTTGCTGATTTTATTACACGTATTTCAAAATCTGTAAAGGGCCCCTCTTGTGGCTTGGATGGTAAAAGATGTGCCTGCAATGCAGGAGACCCAGGTTTGATCCCTGAGTTAGGAAGATCCCCTGGAGAAGGGAATGGCTACCCAGTCCTGTATTCTTGCCTGGAGAATTCCATGGACAGAGGAGCCTGGTGGACTATAATCCATGGGTTACAGAGTCAGAGACGACTGAACGACTAACACTCTAACACTCAAAATCTGTAACCCCTCCAATTTTGTACTCCTGAGCTCTCTCCCTCTTTCCTGTGACTTGGTGGAATTTTGGAGTGACCAAGAATCTGAAGACATCAGTTGTTATTGTTGTTCTATTATTTTATGCATCCACCTGAGTAGACATTGTTAGAACCCTGAGTGAGTATATGTGCTAGTGAAAGACTCAACAGTGTGAGGATGCAGAGGGAGATGGTGCCTCCCTGGACCTAAAGCTGAACTGCACTGTTGGTCCCACCTAAACTAACTTTGTTATAACAGTATGATCCTGATTTTTCTCTTAAATATGGCCCAACTGAATTTTCATTGCATTATTTCACTTTATTTCTGTTCCATTCATTCAACAAGTATTTATTAGGTGCCTACGATGTATCAAATACTATTCTAGATTCTGGGAATACAGTGATTAACAGGCGAAATCTGAATCTTGTTCACTGACAGTTGTAGGGAAAATGAGCAGACAGCTGTTTGAAATAGTCATGTCTGCCGAGTACTATGAAGACAAATTTTACAAAAGGATAAAGTGATGCAGATGACCTGGCTTTAGGAGAAAGAATTAGATGAGGGAAGGTTCTCTTCAAAGAGAATATTGACAAGAAAGAGTGAGACCTATGATCAGGTAGAATGAAGATCCAGAGGCTCTGCAACAAAAAGAATCGTGGTCTGTTTAGAGACGGAAAGAAGCCACTGTGGCTAGAATTCAGGGAAGGGAGGAGTGGTGGGAGATGAAGTGGGAGAGGGAGGCAGGGAGCAGATCACACAGAGCTTTGGTGGTCGAGAAATGGTATGTGGGTCCCACTCCAGATGCAGTGGGAAGACACTGTTTTGCTTAAACGAGGATTGATATGTCTGTTGGATGCTTGACAAAGATGGCTTGCAGGCAGGACAAACGAGTTGGCACAGGGAGAACTCTTGGGAGACTGTGTAGCAGTGGCAGCCAGGATGTGACTGTGACTTACACAACAGTGCGTGCACACTCAGTGGCTTCAGTTGTGTCCGCCTCTGTAACCCTATGGACTGTGGCCCACCAGGTTCCTCCGTCCATGGGATTCTCCAGCCAATAATACGGGAGTGGGTTGCATTCCCTCCAAGGGATCTTCCCAATCCAGGGATGGAACCTGAGTCTCTCATGTCTACTGCATTGGCAGGCAGGTTATTTACCCCTAGCACCACCTGGGAAGCCCTGTACAACAGTACAGGGTTACACCAATAAAGTGGAAGAAAAGTCACAGATGAAGTGTATGATCTCATGGAAGAGCCAGCAGGATTTTCTGAGCTGTACTCTATATTGGGAGGGAGAGGAGGGGCAAGGATAGTGAGAAAAGAGGGAAGAATCAAGGATAATTCCCAGAGTTGTACCTGGGAATGGGATGCTTGATGGTGGTGTTTTCTAATGTAGAAAAGATGGGGAAAGCAGGTCATTCCTGACCACTCACTCTCCAGGAAGACAGGAATCTCTGCAGACAGCCTGCTTTCAGGATGAGAAGGTGACAGGAACATCCAGAGATGCGCTGGCAGGAGTTTTGTTGAACACAGGCTGATCTACAAGGAAAAGGTTAGAAGGCAAGGGAGGTCAGATATTAAGATGTGTTAGAGAATTATAGATAATGATGGAAATAAACATCTGGGTCAAGATATAGAGCCTCCGAGATTAGGAAATAAACAGGAAACTTCTAACTAAGCCATGTGGGATTAGTCCTGGATAGAGTTTTAGAGGAAAGACTAAAGGCAGAAGTGAGTTCCAGCCCATAGTCTTTAGGTAACTGACCACATGTGGCTGCTGGGCACTTGAGTGTAGCTAGTCTGAACCGAGATATGCTGTGCAAAGGAAAATGCCCTACCAAATTTTGAAGGCTTGGTGTCCCCCCTCCCTCAAAAAAAGAGTATAAATAAGTAGCTCAATAATTTTTCTGTTGATTACATGCTGAAATGATAACATTTGGATATATAGGGGTTACAAAAACTATATTGTTAAAAATAATTCCACCCATTTCTTTTTATCTTTTGTGTGGCTACTAGAAAACTTAAAGTGACATGCATGGTTTGCATTTATTTCTTTTGGACAGCCCTGGTCTAGAATTTTTGCAGGAGAATCTTCACTGTAGTCCAACATCAAGTCTGTTTTGCACTTTGGGGTTGTTTTTTCCCCCTATATAAATTAATCTGCTTTTGTCACCATTGAATTTCATTTTAGAAAATGTTTTTCCCACTTAATTCTAATATATTATTATTTTAAGTTTTTATCACATTTACTTGAATGCTAACGACTCTGCAAAATTAAATAGCAACTTATCTCCCCATTTTCCTGGTGGCTCAGAGAGTAAAGCATCAGCCCGCAATGCGTGAAACCCAGGTTCAATCCCTGGCTTGGCAAGATCCCTCCCCTGGAGAAGGAAATGGCAACCCACTCCAGTATTCTTGCCTGGAGAATTCCATGAACAGAATACAGTCCTTGGGGTTGCAAAGAGTTGGACATGACTGAAGTGACTAACATATCTCCACACTGTTGTGGTTCCAGATTACTGTGCATGACACTTCCTCTACTACAGAAACCTAGGTCCATTTTGAAAACATGCCTGTAATCTGGCTTTAAGATACTTAAAAATGATTAATCAAGCCAAGTTAATGATGTAGTTATCTTGACAACACCAGAGGCAGCACCAGAGTTTGTTTTTCCTTTACCATCTCAAAGTGCTTTTTGTAAAAGGTGGTAGGTAGGAATTTCAATATAATTTTTCACTTTATGAAACAGGTCCAAAGAAATTTTAAGTTTTTTGATGCCAGAAAACAAGTTTTTATACTTGTGTATAAAAATAATATGTTTATTCTTGTGCCTTGATTTTGATCTTAGAGCGTTTACTGTATCAGACCGTGATACATTAATCTCAGTTATTTTAAGCAGATCATATTTTGTTATCAAGAAAAGGTTTACAAAATCTGTATCCTCATGTGCTTTAGGCCAGAGTTCATAATGGTGCACAATGAAAATAGCAAAAGCATAAAATCAAATATTCTATTGTTAATTAAATTTGAAGAAAGAATGTATAGATGTATCAGTGGGAAAACATCTGAAAATTAACTGTACCAACCCCACAAATCACTCAGTTCATAAAGTTTTTCAGTCTCCAAAATGTTCATTTAATAGTAACTGTAGTAATTATGTGTCTGACAAAAGTCAGTAGCAAAATCCCAGAAAGTTATATAAGAATTCGCTGTAGATCATGTTTATGGATATTATAAAGGTTTATTATAACAAAATAATATAAAATTATTATAAATGTTTCAACTTCTTAAAACAACCTAGTAGTTAAAGGCCAAGTTAGGCCGTTTGTTGGACTGGTAACAATTAAAAATAGTTTGTTGAGCGCCCTGACTTTGTCATACCAATCATAGGGCATTGCTGACTATTTAACTTTTAATAAAAGTCAGACCAGGACCCTAAATTTATTTGACAAAGCCAAGATCCTTGGTTAGGTGAAGATTCTGGTTAGAAAATCTTTAGACTAATTATTTTTCTATCTGAAAACTCTCAGCTTCCCTTTGTGATCCCACCTCTTCAGACCTAAAGATATCAGCTAAAATAAACTGTTTCCTGAATTTCTCCATATTTAATGAGAATATGGTAATTGTTAAGAAGTAAGCTTGAAAAATGTGTAACGTGTTACAATTATTTTTTCAAAATACATTCATCCAGGTGGCCCATATCCGAGCAGAAAGAGATATTTTGGTAGAAGCAGATGGTGCCTGGGTGGTGAAGATGTTTTACAGTTTTCAAGACAAGAGGAACCTTTATCTAATCATGGAATTTCTCCCTGGAGGTAAAAGCAAATGTAATAGCAATGACAGGCCAGCACAAACACATCTTTATATCTATGATTTTATTGATTATATAAATCAATAAGCTAGGGATATTTTATACCTCTGGCTCTGAGGTTTTACACAGTCATAATTTTCTAATCATTCCTCCCATAATAATACTAATTTGAACCGCAAATCAGGTTGTTTTGAAGAAATGATAAAGCTGGCACATTTTAAATATTATTATTCTGTTTACTATATAAAATTTTTTAGATCTTTGCAAGTCTAGAGTTGAGAACAAGTCACCAAAGAAGAAGACAGACAACCCAGTGGGCAAATGATAGGCAGTGTAAGGACTAGAACTCTGCTTGGTCTACAAATAGATAAAAAAGTGTTTCACTTTACTCATATTCAGGGAAATGCAAATTAAAACAAGAATGAGATTCCATTTCACACTCAACCATCTGATTGGTAGAAACATTAATAGTCTGATGAGGCTGTGGGGGAAACCTGGCCTCTCATCTATGCAGAGGAATCTCTGACTCTTGGGGAGAGCAGTTCAGAGATGCCAGGAAAGTTAAAAAGGCATGTGTCCTATAGTCAGGGATTCTTCCCTACATGTGCACAAGAGGCCTCATGGCAGCAGTATCATAAGAGTGAAACCCTAGATGCAAGATAACTGTCCATCAGTAGAAGAATAGATAAGTAAAACGTGGCATAATTATGTCATTAAATATTTTATAGTAGTTAAAAGTCAGGAGCTGTATTTGTTTCAATAGTAAGATCTCAGAAATCAAGAGAGATAAAGCAAGCTGTGGAATTATATGTACAGTTGATATCACTTATGTAATTTTAAAAAACATAAAAAAGACTCTAAATTCATAGATTAATATATATGCATCTGAAAATATTTCAAAAATATGCTGGAAGAATACACACCAAAGCAAATCCATGATAATGGCAACTCAACATAAAGGGGAAGAGGAATGGAATGGAAACAGAGGATGAAGAAATTGCTTGGTATTTTTTTTAAAGACTTGAAGCACCGTGAAAAATATAAACAGCTGTCAATTTTGAGTTGTAAATTTACCAGTGTTTCTTCTTTGTCCCTTGTAAAAGAGCAAAATTTCTTGGAAACAAGAATGTCTAGAAGTGACCCTTTTGGTGGAATAATGACCTATCTTTGTTGGCCCAAAGAGTGCTGAGTGCTTTTGAAACTTGAATTTGAAAGGATATATCCCATTTCCAGACGTGCTTACACCCATACATTTTCCCGGTTTGATATATTTTCCTCAGCAACTTATTTCTGGAGGTTGAATGGTAGATACTATCTCATCAGTTCTGCTGTGATTTGATTTCACATATTTTCTACCTTAAAACCATTACATGTCATGAAACTTCTCCTTATGCAATGAGACTTTTTCTTTATTTGGCCCTAGAGATGGTTGGGAGTACTCTGGGTGGATCATAAACTGCAGAAATGAGGCTTATGTTGTATATTACAAAGACATCTTTTACACAACATTCCCCCCTTTGAGGCATTACTAATACAGGGTGCTTACTCTCATTTACTTAGGTGACATGATGACATTGCTAATGAAGAAGGATACTTTGACAGAAGAGGAAACACAGTTCTACGTTTCAGAGACTGTTCTGGCAATAGATGCGATCCACCAGTTGGGTTTCATCCATCGGGATATTAAACCGGACAACCTTTTGTTAGATGCCAAGGCATGTGACTAAACTGGTGAATTACTAGGTCACTGATTGTTTTATGCTGTAATAGAGGTGATTTTGTGATTGGAAATGGGCAACTGCAATTTATATGACTGCTAACCTACATTATTTCATAAACTGGTACAGTAGGAGAGAGTCCTTGAAGTGAAATGACATCAAGGGAAAATTGGCTGTCTTTTTATCATCTTCCATTTTCTCCTTCTTAAAATAATCAACATCAAATATTGATAATTTTGCATTTCACCTGTAGGAGTTCTAAGCTAAGAATTTTTATGATTGCATTTAGAAGAGTTTTAAAGTAAGTCTTTGGTCTCTAATGATTTTATGAGGTTTTTCATTTTTTTTCCTTAGGGTCATGTAAAATTATCTGATTTTGGTTTGTGCACGGGGTTAAAGAAGGCTCATAGGACTGAATTCTACAGAAATCTTACCCACAACCCACCAAGTGACTTCTGTAAGTTTGGTTTTTTTTTTTTCGAGTTAAAGTAGTCCAGCTGGTTTACTCCAGGACTGTTGAGAACTGAAGCTTCTCTCCTCTCCTCAACCCTTAAACTGATGTGTTTTCAATGCATGTATGTGAATTTGTTTCTTGGTAAGAGTTTTTCCCTCATTCAATTCTGTCTCATTGAAATTAGCATTCCAGAACATGAACTCAAAGAGGAAAGCAGAAACATGGAAGAAGAATAGGAGACAACTGGTAAGTAGCCACATTTGGAAGAATGAATTTTGGGCCCTGGTCCTAAAATCTCATTTGGTATTTGTTTTATAATTTAGAGCTTCACAATAATTAGTTCTTACTTCCTAGCAGTGATAGAGCTTGTTCTGAGATCATATAGTTTTCTTAATTTTTCTGTAACATTTCCGTGCTATAACGGAAAATGCCACTTTTATATTTTATGATTTCACTTCAGAGTATTTTATCAAGCATATCTCTGATTATGTATTTGTCTGTTTACCAGTACTAGCACTTTCTATAAAACTCACCGAGATGAGTGTGCGAGTGTGCTAAGTCACTTCAGTCTTGTCTGGCTCTGTGCGAGCATGTAGACTGTATGTAGCCTGCCAGGCTGCTCTGTCCATGGGACTCTCCAGTACTGGAGTGGGTTGCCATGCCCTCCTCCAGGGGATCTTCCCACCGCAGGGATCGGACCTGTATCTTTTCTGTCTACTTGCATTGGCAGGCGGGTTTCTTAACTGCTAGCACCACCTGGGAGATGAGTGTAAATTGACGTAAATGCTGAGTGATATTCATGTTTCCATCTTCCCTACCTGTCCTGATACAACAAATATCAGTCAGCATAAGTAAGGTTATAGTGTGTTTCTAAGAACTTTATAGACTAAGTAAACATAAAGTTTGTTGTCATGTTAAACAGTATTACAATAAAATAGAATTGAAAAGCAGACTTTACCGCAAATAAACGTAATAACTCCTTTAATGCCCAACACCACTGTCTGTTTTTAACCCTACAAGCTTTCTCTTCCATTACTTAGCAAATATTAGAATCATTTGTCCCTTTTCCTCTTTCCTTTTATCCTGTGAACATTATCAAGGTTACGAATGTGCCTTTTGACTTTTAATTTCCTAACTTCTTATACAGTGCCTGGTACACATCGACAGATATTTATAAATATTTGTTAAATTCTGCCAAGTGATGAAGGGAAACTTACTCAGCAGTCCTTCAGGAAGGTAAACAGACTGAAAGGCAAGAGTCTGGTACCCTCTCAAAGCAAAAAAAATGATCTTTGCATCATTGAGCTCATTCTCTCATTAGCCCAAGCAAACTTTTTGTGCTTGTAAAACATTTTGGTGTTTTAAACATGTATACTATCAAGCAAGAAACGAATCGCCAGTTGATGTCAGATGCAGAATGCAGGATGCTTGGGACTGGTGCAAGGAGNCAGGAAGGTAAACAGACTGAAAGGCAAGAGTCTGGTACCCTCTCAAAGCAAAAAAAATGATCTTTGCATCATTGAGCTCATTCTCTCATTAGCCCAAGCAAACTTTTTGTGCTTGTAAAACATTTTGGTGTTTTAAAGTTTTCAAAAATATTTTTTAAATGTTCTGAGCTATGCGTTAATGACAGAATATTATTTCTACTTTTAAGTGTGTCACTTTTAGATCAGATTTTACGATTGAGCAAAGAATTGCAGTATTTCCCACTTTTAAAGGGAAATATGAATACTGCCTAAAACTATGGTGGAAATTCTGTACCCCCTAATTACAGAGTATTCACAATCATTACTTACGTGCAGGTTTTACTATTCTTGTGACTATCATCATGACTTGCATCAGTATTTTCCAGTGACGAAATAGACCGGACTCTTGGTGTTTGGGACAGGAAATTCCTTTAGAACCTGTATCCCCTGCCATTAAATGCCACTCATGTCCTTCCCCAGATCATAGAAATGTCAAAATCTGCTGTTACACATTTTCAAATGGCCCCTAGAGTACTACCTGTAATAGAAAATTGCTGCCTTAAAGAAAGTTTTTGTAAGATTTTATATGAATTAAGAATGAAAAACTGCATTGCTTTCTAATAGATAAGCAGCACCCTGGAAATGAGTTTATAATGAAAATACCTGATGTTTATATGGGAGGCTGTGGTTTACAAACACATTCCTTTGCTTGTTTCATCCTCGTACCCACTCTGTTAGGGTAGGAATTATTAGTCCAGTTTTACGTAAGCAGAAGTTGAGGCTCAAAAAGGCTGAATAACTTGCCTGAGAGCAAGTATCGAGTGGAGAAGCCAGGCTGACTGAACACAACCTTTTTATTCTTTTTTGGAATGTATTTAGGACTGAATACATAAATAACTTAGTTGAGCTCTTTAGGGACAGAAAACATGTCTTAACATATTATCTGACTCCATGCCTTTCACTAAGCCTTGTACATGATAAACATGCAAAACACATATTAGATTCAAAATTAGCTTCTGTATATTTTAGTTTTTCCAATAGTGAGCCATACTCAGATCTTTCAAAAAAAAAAAAAATATATATATATATAGGACACTGGTTTGACAAGCTGTTCCTTTGCAGGCATATTCAACAGTTGGGACACCAGATTACATTGCTCCAGAAGTATTCATGCAGACTGGTTACAACAAATTGTGTGACTGGTGGTCTTTGGGAGTAATTATGTATGAAATGCTAATAGGTACGTTTTATTATTCATTTATGTACATACCATGTAAATCAGAGCACCACTGATTGAACATACTGTAGATATTATGGGCTAAAATATCTGAACTCTTTAAGCTGATTTCTGGCATCCCCCAATGTTAAATACACAATGATAAATATCAGTGAGCTCTCCAGGGATCCTGTGTCAGGAAGGAAGCATTTAACCAGAATTCCCAGGTATCTAAATTGTATCTGCGTGACCTTTTAGGTGAAAGAGAGGCAATGCTTTAAATCCTTTATTTTGTTGACTTTATAAGCCATTTTATTATAAATGGATGAATGGTGGTATTTTTTTATTGTTAAGTAGAGCACTCAGGGCTGTTTTGTTTTTTTTGTGACATGTAGATAGTAGGTGCAGCAAATTTGATCATAAAGGCTAATGAAACCTTATTTCCTGTGATACTTAGGATATCCACCTTTCTGCTCTGAAACACCTCAAGAAACATACAGGAAAGTGATGAACTGGAAAGAAACTCTGGTATTTCCTCCAGAGGTGCCTATATCTGAGAAAGCCAAGGATTTAATTCTTAGGTTAGTAGTTAAATCTCTTAAGAGGTTATGGTATCTTAAGGCCTCATGGGGACCTAAAAGATTAAATTGCCTATTTCAGTTTTGTGGGAAGAAAGAAAAAGACTGTCACCGATCTATGCAGTCAAAGGACTCGGTAAAGAAAAGGCATTTTGGTTTTTTTAAATGCAGATTCTTAAAAGGTAATATTCAGGGAAAAAAAAAAAGAGTTAAGAAGAGGGAAGAAGTCTTACATTATTTCAGAGGTCACTCCTGTTGGATTACAATGACTTTATCCCCTAAAGAGAAAGGGAAAATAAATTCCGAGTAGCAGTTCATATCACAAAATCTATGTAAAAAAAATACCAATACAGTATATTAATGCTTATATATGGAATTTAGAAAGATGGTAATGATGACCCTATATGCGAGGCAGCAAGAGAGACACAGATATAAAGAACAGACTTTTGGACTCAGTGGGAGAAGGTGAGGGTGGGATGATTTGAGAGAATAGCATTGAAACATGTATATTATCATATGTGAAATAGATCACCAGTCCAGGTTCAATGCATAAGACAGAGTGCTCAGGGCTGGTGTGCTGGGATGACCCTGAGGGATGGGATGCGGAGGGAGGTGGAAGGGGGGTTCAGAATGGGGAACACATGTATATCTGTGGCCGATTCATGTGAATGTATGGCAAAAGCCACCACAATATTGTAAAGTAATTAGCCCCCAATTAAAAAAAAAAAGTCTATGTATGAAACCTTTTCTAAGCAAAAGATTCCATTCTTTTTCTCAACTAAGATGAAGTGTTTAGGTTCTATTGTGGATTCTTAGAAGGAATATGAATTGGGACAATCTATGGGAACAGCCAGTTGGTAGCATACTATTAAAAAAAAAAAATCTTCAAACTGTCTTTGACCTTTGACCCAGCAATTCTACTTCTAGGAATTTTGCATATGCAAATAATCAGATGTGTATAAAGATTGTGGGTATATTATGTTATCTTGATACTGTTTTTAGTAATGAAAAATTGAAAATCATCTAAATGTCTGGCAGTGGTGGACTAGCTAAATAAATTGTAGTTTTTCCATGTGTAAACTGTAGGAAAAAAATGTTTAGAAAAATAGTTAAATGACTTTGGGAAATGGTCTCAGTATATTAAGTGAAAAAAAATATAATGGAAACTCCTTATCAACACCATATTTTTGAAATTATAGTAAAAGACTGGAAGGAAGTTGCCTCAAACTGTTTACAATAGTTATATCTGAATAGTGAAGTTATAGATGATTTCTATTTTTCCTCACATTTCTCACAATAGAGTTAACTTCAGTAAACAGAAAAAAAGAAAAAAGATGAAACGTTTGAAATAATGCAGAGTACTTGACATGTAGTCTGCATATTATAATTTCTCTTTCCATTTTCTAGGTTTTGTATTGATTCTGAAAATAGAATTGGGAATAGTGGAGTAGAAGAAATAAAAAGTCATCCTTTTTTTGAAGGTGTTGACTGGGGGCACATCAGGTATGTTTATAGGCTTTGAGTGGGATAAGGCCATGTGAGTGAAAACTTTCTACTAGATTTGGTGACTAATTTATCTCTGATTCCGATAGATTAAATACAAGAGGTAACATTGTGGTCATGTGATAAGTTAGTGTTTTCTGGATTATATAAATGAGTGAGACTGTAGTGGCTATAGATGAATGACTCATTTTATGTAACATCCACTTTAAGAAACAAACACATACTGTGCCCCTGTTTAGATTTTGATATGCAAAGTTACATGATGAAGGCTGTTAGCACAACAAAGATGTAATTGCATTTGACACTGTATAACTGTTTTTGTCCTCTCATATTCTATACTGTGTCTCCTTTATTAGTTTTGAAGAATATACAGTCCCTCTTATAAACACTGTGAAAGTGAAAGTTGCTCAGTCATGTCCAACTCTTTGCAAACCCATGTACTATACAGTCCATGGAATTCTCCAGGCCAGAATACTGGAGTGGGTAACCTTTCCCTTCTCCAGGATATCTTCCCAACCCAGGGATCGAACCCAGGTCTCCCGCATTGTGAGAGAAGTTAAATAATGCAGGTAACTTTTAAGAACTGGCTTAGAGTTGTTTGTTGTGAGCATTGGCCTTTATTCATTTTGTGGCCAAACTGTCTTCAGCAGTTCTGGTCTCTTCCCCACATAGCAACAGTTCAGAAACAAATCTGATTGTGCCATTTCCTTCCTTCTCTTTGTACTTAGAGAGTGATACTAAGGGTCCTTCCCTGCTTTTCAGGATCTTGGGATAGGATTCTTGCAACATCTGTAGAAGCTGCATCTTGTGTGGTTCCTGCCCCATTCCTCCCACCCTAGGGCATTGTCATCTGTTCTCCATTCTGATGAAAATGCTCTTCACCTTTCTGGCCTCCCTGCCCTCAGTCCTGCCTCGCCTAGGCTCGCCAGCCCCCCTTTCCACTTTCAAGACAGCTAAGTGTCCCCTCACGGGAGCCCCTACAATGTGCTAGACACTCTACCTGATTCTGCAGTAGGTATATTTGGGGAGACTGTTAACTGTATGCCCAGCACTGTTGTAAGTACTTTATGTACGTTTCTCATCTTATCCTCATAATAAGCCTTATACAATTGGTATTATTATTATCCCCATTTTACAAATGAGAAAACTAAGTCACAGAGAAGTAATTTGCCTTACTAGTACCTCAGCTAGTAAGTGATCTGGCTGGAACTGAACCCAGGCGGTGTGATTCCGGAGTCCTGACTCTAAACTGCTGCGCTGCATTTTACTGTCCGCGTGTCATTGAGCAGAACTATCACATGATTCCCCCTTGTCACAGTTGAAAGAACGCTTACAGACTACCAGTCCAGTCTCCTGGTTTGATATGCGGGAAGAGTCACAATGTCTAAGGTCATTCTGATAATTACTAGAGATTAGATCTCAGGGCACCAGAGTTTATATTTTTTTACACTAAACTAATATAAGTTTATTAAGTTAGTACATTAAGTGTAAATAGGTTAGAATAATTCTGGGGAAAATATAAATGTGTTTTTACACAATTTTGTACACTTATCACCTAATAGATCAATAAGTACTTGCTGAAAAAATAGAAGCAATAAAAATTGATGAATTTCCTGAACTATTTTTAGCATGATAAAAAAAACATTTTCATGACTTATTATTTTTTTAACCTAATGCCCCCAGTTCCCGTAAAATTTATATGACTGAGAAGTTTTTGGGTTCAAATTTCATCACAAACATGTAGTCCCTTCACTGTTTGAGCCCCTTATTTTCCCAAATGACTTGACTTATAAAGTGGTGGATCCTCTACTAGAAGAATTCTATTCCTAAATTAGTTAGGTTGGATTCTGATCCCCACAATGTTTAGGGCACTTTATAGAATGATTAAATTTTTAAAATAAAATTCTCTGTTCTCCTTTCCCTTTCATTAACTATTGTTTTTCCTCTTTAAAAAAAGAAACAGCATGAGAAAGTCTTGGTATAAAGAAATAAAAATTCCGAGTAAATGATAATATTTTAATAAGAAAATTCTACTCAGCTATGAAATCCACTTAACTTCGGAAATTTCAGATCCATAATAAATTTCCTTGGCTCTTCTAATATCTATAGAACAGCATGCAGAATTTGCAAGTAGAATTAAGCTTTGGAAAACTGAATTCAAGAAAACTTAACCATGGTTACTCAATACTATTTTACAGGGAAAGGCCAGCAGCAATCCCTATAGAAATCAAAAGCATTGACGATACATCAAATTTCGATGACTTTCCTGAATCTGATATTTTACAACCAGGTAAGACAGTCTCACAGTTAACCACATTTAAAAGTCTGTGAAAGTGATAACATGTTTCATTAATGAAATTCCTTTGGTCTTGGTTAATTTTTCTATCTTTCCAGTGCCAAACACCACGGAACCGGACTACAAATCCAAAGACTGGGTTTTTCTCAATTATACCTATAAAAGGTTTGAAGGGTTGACTCAGCGTGGCTCTATCCCCACCTACATGAAGGCTGGGAAATTATGAACGAAGATCACGTTGGCTCACAACCGAGAGAACTCAGGTAGCCGCATCACTAGGCTTGCTTGGCGTAGGTAACAATACACTGAAATACTCCTGACGACGGTGGTGCTTCTGACTACAAGAGGAAATTCTACAGGATTAGGATTTCGAAGACTACTACAGGAATTGGTTGGCAGTGCCAGCTGGCTTTTTTTTTTTAATATTATTTTTGTTAACTTTATTATATGAAGGTACTGGAATAAAAGAAACGTACATCCCTTTCTAACTGCACTGCCTACACGCGTATTAAGGTCCATTCCGCCTGTGTGTGCTGTGGCTTTGTACTGTAACACCTCTAATCAATTCAGGAGAAACACATATCATTTAAAGCAACATAGGCTAACCTGTAGGTAACACTGCAGTATTGGCTGTTTTACTGCACACCTTATGGGTCTAGATAATCAATAAAAGCCATCTTCCATAGCTGGTATTAGAACACTTGCCCTTTTGGTTTGGACATCTATAGGATATATATGAAGACAATTTCTGTAATGGTTTTAAGGCATTTTAAAAAGGAAATACACTGGGTTATTTAAAAAATAAAGTTTACCATCATGTTATTACACAAACTCCACAGTAGGGAGTAACAAGTTTTGAATAAGGAGGAAGTTGAACAGCTTCACTCAAGCACTCCACTAATATATTTACTTTGCATTCAGAAATACTGATGACCTATATTCCGTATACTCATAGGGAGATGTACTGTATCATATAAAATGTAAAGTTGCTTTTCTTGTGACAAGAGGACTTCTTTTTTAATAAGAGGACATGGCATTATTTTAATTTGATTATGGTGAGTTGAATTGAAGAAATGACCATGAAGGCTGCTTGTAGAACTACTAGTGTATTTTTATTAAACTATTTTTTTAAACGTCAAACTTCTGATCATGTAAATGAACTTGTAGAGAACAAAGAGCTATTTACTTTGGTTTTCTAGAAAGTTGTTACATATCATGCCTGGTTAACTTTTATTTGTTTTGATGAAAAATTTTCCTTTGATAGTACTTGTATTATTGTGCCATTATTTTCTTATACTCCAAATGTACCAAAGATCCTGAACAGAGTGGACGTTCACAACTGTGGGGGATTTTACTGTCCTGCGGGAATGCTGTCTTCAGATCTTTGATGGAGGCTAGCTCATTCAAGGGCACTGCTGTTCATGTTTAGCTCCATCACTGTGGTTACTGTAAATGAAATTAAGGAAATAAATGCAGGCCAGGGGGGCTTATGATTAGAGGATGGGGGAGGTGATGTCAGCAGCAAATTCTTTGGGTATTCCCCCAAGAATGTGATAGTCTTTTCCAGCTCAACATTTTCATTTAAAAATGACTCTGAGGTTTTGGCTTCATCAGTAATAGTGGAGGAGTATTAATTTATCAAAAAATGGCCTAATGTTTGTCTTAACTGTTAACTAGTAGAATTTCTTTTTTAGATACAACAGTTATTACTGTTATGAATGATCTGTGATCAGAATCTAAAATGATAATTTATTTGTATAGATGTTCTTCTAGTGGGGAAGAATTGCATAGGACCATTATGCAGATCTACAAAAGCTTTTATAAATGTTCCTGCTTGCTAGGGAGCTCCATGGTGTTTCAATAAGGCCATTCTGTTCTTTTTTTCTTCCTGCCCTGTTCTCCCCTTCCCTTTCTTCCCTTTCCTTCCTTTCCCTCCCTCCACCTTCCTTCCTTCCTTCCTCCCCTTTCCCTCATAGTGTTTGTTTGATACTTATGTGTTCACCTAATAGTTCATCTCCATTTTTCTTATCTGGAACATGTGACCAAGTATTTAGGAGAGAGAACTATTAAAATTTGGGGCTTATCTCCTTTTGCCTAGCTCTGGTTTTTCTAATTACAACTGCCTCTAATTTTAAAAACTCTCTAACTTACATTTAGTTTTATGAGATTTTTCTCATTACCCCCTTCCCCACTGTTTTTTTTTAAAAAGGATGTTTTGCTAGTGTGAATGAGTAAGATACAAGGAAATTGCAACATACTCTGGTTCTACTATGGTAACTATTCTAGTATTAAAAAATTTCATTAATTCAAGTGAGAGAGAGAGAGATTGATATAAAGGAGCTGAATTACCTAAGTTTACCTTTTAACTGAATAAGAATAGAGCATTTTAGGTTCCATTTCCTTCATTCTTATTAATAGGAAGAACTTGGGGATAGTTATGGTTTCTTGGCAGCAGAAGGGCATGTATGAAAAGTTTACCTTGTTAAGATACTCATTTTTCCCTGGAGTTGAGTGATTCATAATCTTTGGGGTTTCCTCCTCATCAAAAGCATTTCTTAAGTGCCTATCTAAAAGCAATTAAAGACTGTGTCTGCCCTTTGGAAGCTAAGAATTTGATTCATAAAGCAAATTAGATAATTTGCAAAGTACCCTTGAGCTTGAATTTTCTCTATTATATACTTCCCATATTTCAGGTGAACCATTTAATTTAAATGACAAAACCCTATCTAATCAACAGAGCATAATGACATTTTCTTTAAATTAGACTATTTTGAATTAAAGAGTTTTGTTATAAACTGTATGTTTTTGGTTTTTCTAAGTATATAGAAAGCTTGTATAATTCAGATTTGTTGATTTCCTGANAAACCTTTAGACAATCAAGCCAGCAGTATCTACTGGTAGGAGAAACAGCTATCCATCTGTCAATGATCTACAAAGAAATGGATTGAAATTTTAATCAGTAGAGAAGTCCCTGCCTACAAAACATTCTATTCTTTCTTTGAATTGCTAAGAGTTAGAACATTCAAAATAACTATTTTGCTACAACCATGAATATTTCCCCTTGTCTTTATTTAAATTTTGTTTTCTCTGTAGAAGTGCACTTATCTCTGGAACATTTTAATGAAACAAACACTTGGAACAAATATAAATACAATACACTTAGGACTATTAGAGATATTTTAAATTTTTATGAGAAAAATGAGTAATATTGCTACTTTAAAAAGGACTGAAGTAATAAAAATAGATGTTAGTTATTTTTAAAGCAATATAAATTATTCAGCAGTTGTCTGAAAAATAGTCACCAGGCTATTGAGTTCTGTGTTCAGTTACTGAGTTTCAAAGAAATGTTTTGGTGGCATCATGCACTTTTCACTGAAGGTAAGAAAAGAATAAAAACTATGTTTATAATATTTTTGTTGGTGAGGTTTTTTGGTTATATTTTTGAATTTTAACATAGATGTTACCCAAATCTCAAGAAAGCCTGCTTTGTAAATGGACCCAATTTTTACCCTTAAAAGATCACATCAAGAACAACATACTGGATAAATATTTTAAGTTTCAATTGTCTTATGTTTAAACACTCAAGATAGTTGTACAGGTTTATATGCAGCTACTCCACTAGGCCAAAATCAATTAGCAGGTAGAAATGAAAATATGCCTCAAAATAGCAATGGAAACTAGGGATATAAGAACCCCGGGTACCCAGGTACTACTTCATCTGTCCCATTGGAGACACCAATCATTGATCATGACACTGTTTCTGTCAGTCTCAGAGAGAGCCAGTCAGAATCCTGTTCATCCTAGCTGTGCTTCCAACTGTTCCCTGAATGACATACTTTTAGTAATGCTGTTGTTAAGACAAAATGGTGAAGACACTGACTATCAAAATTTGGAATTCAGAGCAAACTTTGATATTCTACATTGATCTTTCAAAAGCATCTTGTTAAAAGAACTTAACATTGCTTTACAAAAGGCTTTCACTTAGCTTATTTTGGTTTTTACTATGTGAAATAAACATAATTACTAATATTTTACAGATGATGAACATGAACCTGAGTGTGAATTACCCAAACTCGGATAATAGATGGCTCTTGAATCAAGTCTGGGGCTCCTTCCACTCCCCAGATCACAGAGCACACTTCCTTGACAAATTATCTGATATGCTTCTAGACCTCAGAAAAACACATGGGAAGCCAGTCACTAAGTATTTTGGGTGCTTTTGACTGCAAGTATAAGATGCAAGTAAAAATGCAAAAATAAGGAAAATGAGTATCTTGTGTAAAACTAAGACACAAGATACGGACCTTCCAGAGTAAATTTAGCATCTCAAAAACATCTTTAAGAACAGAGATTCTTTCTAGTTTTCTACATTGTCATCAACAGAGTGTTGGATGTCCTTAGGCTTGTTTTCTCAGATGGCTGGATGGCTACAGGGACTCTAAGCATCAAATTGTCATACAAATTTTTAAAAAAGATTGTTCATCCTCTTTAAGAGTAAGGAAAATCTTTTCCAGAAGTATTCTAAGCAAAGAACCCTGCCCCCCAACCCCACTTTGTTGGCCTTGATTATGCCATCTATCCATTCCTACAATAGTACCTGGTCTGTTGATTGATTTAAACTAAGCGGGGTTCACATCCTTGGTACAGACTGAGGCTCCCCTAAAGCACATGGCCACCTGACACCAGAACGAAATTGGAGTTAACCCCCAAGATAATCAAAAGGGTGCCACACTGGTTTATACCAATGGTTCTTACTGAAGCCACTGCACTTGGGTTTTGTTACTGATTCTGCCATTGCCTACATATGAACTGAAGGGCTGCTCCACGAACACCTTTTCTGACCCGTGTGAAATGGGAGTACTGAGGACCACTGTGCTAGACCATAGCTCAGCTGCTGGGAGCCTAGGTTGCTTGTCCTTCAGAGAAGCAGGAGTAGGGGTGGGTCTCTGGACATCATACAAACAATGGATGTTTGGCCCAGTGACCAGGGCTTGGTCTTTGTAGTGCTACCGCCAAGGCTTCCAGCTGCCATTCGTCTCACAGGTCCATCTCCCACAAAGCTGCTATACCAGTCACAGCGATCCTCATCTACTTAATTCCTCTCAAGATCCAGGCGACAGTGGGCCTGATGACTGGCCTCATCACTAGTGGCTCAACTGCTTTGTCTAACTTGAGAAGATAGGCTTTGATTAGTAGAAATCAAAACATTTCTCAGGAGGTTGTGCTAAAAACCATTACAAAGTTATTACTATTCATTCTGAAGCATTCCTTAGCAAATCCTTAAATGTTGAGATGACTTATAAGTCTCTGCCAAAGGGAGAAATACGTAACAGGAAAGGGAGATTGTCCTTTGCCCTTCCTGTCCTGTTGGGTAAGTTAATCATGGACAGAACTTAAAGAATCCTCCAGTATGGTTCTATATAGTAGAGGACTGAGGAGGGTCTAGGGTGCCATAGATATGACTGTCCAAAACCTCCAAAAGTAAAAATTACTTCAGCTTTTGACACTTACATATACAAATACATAATCTCTAAGGAAAAAAGAAGCAGTAGCTCCATATATAAAGAGATGTCTAAACTATTCCCTCTTGTTCTAAGTTTTGTTCTCCCTGTACTTTTCTTGAGATTTTAGTTTATTGCTACTTCTGTCCTCTGGCTTATAGAAACACACACATACACACACACAACTTCTCCTTTGCAACAACCTAGGCTTAAGAAAATTCATTTTTGGCTAGTTGAAGCAATATTTCCTGAAGTAGAGTACTTGGAGCAACTATTTCAAACTCAACTAGGATACTTATTTGAATAAAGATTTAGTGTGTCTCACTCCAGAGTTACTAAACCAGAGTTTCAGGGGGTGGGTCTGAACTTCTGCACAGTCTCAATTCAACTTGGGAAACTTACTGAGCTAAAGGAAAAAGGACACTAGTTGGACTTTCCTAAAATGAAATAATACCTGCCTCAATGAAGTAATGGATGTCCAGTTGGTGATGTACGGCAGTCAGTGCTTATCACCATGCCTGGCACAGCGTAGACACGCTACAAGCATTTGTGAACAAATGAATAACTGCATTTTGTGAACAGCCCTATTCCCCCTCTAAGGCCAATCTCAAAATGTTTTCATGTTTAATAAATACATAAATCAACTCCAAAAGCATTGAAACGAACTATAGCCTTTGCTAAAGTTATTTTCCAGGGAAATAATGTTAGAGGGTTTGCATTACACAATGAAGCTTCCTAAATACTCTTTTAAAATACTCTCAAATTTCCATTCCCAGTGGCAGCTGCCACCACCACTTCTGCTCTTTCTCATGAGTATGCTGCTGCTGCTAAGTCACTTCAGTCATGTCCGACTCTGTGCAGCCCCATAGATGGCAGCCCACCAGGCTCCCCCGTCCCTGGGATTCTCCAGGCAAGAACACTGGAGCAGGTTGCCATTTCCTTCTCCAATACGTGAAAGTGAAAAGTGAAAGTGAAGTCGCTCAGTCGTGTCCGACCCTCAGTGACCCCATGGACTACAGCCTTCCAGGCTCCTCCATCCATGGGATTTTCCAGGCAAGAGTACTGGAGTGGGGTGCCATTGCCTTCTCTCATGAGTATACCCTTCTGCAATTACCTTCTGTGCGTCTCACCTCCATGAGCCAAGCTCAAGCTGCTTTCTCCCTTTCCAGAAGCCCATTAGAGGCATGTCTATCCCTCAAAACACATTTGTGCCCCCCTGTTACTCCTAAGTGCATTTCCACTCATCAACCTGCTCAGCAAATCCAAGAACCTTCCCCAGTGTTCACCCTCCATGGAATGTCAGGGGTGGAGGAGAGATGGGGAAGAAAGAGAAGTTTTAAATTTAAATATTAATAATTTAATTATTTCCTCAGTCACTTAGGAGCTCATTAATGGGTAGTTTTTTATTTTTATATGTCACTGGAGATGGGGGTCTTCAATTTACCTATACTCTGAAACAGGTGATTTTGTGGTTGTGGTTGTTCTGGACCAACTGAAATATATATGTGAACTTAAAGGGTCCTCCAAACAAAATTGCACTGTTACAACCCCAGCAGGAGGTTGACAAGAATAGGAATTTATAGTGTGCTAGGAGATCAGCCCTGGAATTTCTTTGGAAGGAATGATGCTAAAGCTGAAGCTCCGGTACTTTGGCCACCTCATGCGAAGAGTTGACTCATTGGAAAAGACTTGATGCTGGGAGGAATTGGGGGCAGGAGGAGAAGGGGACGACAGAGGATGAGATGGCTGGATGGCATCACTGACTCGATGGACGTGAGTCTGAGTGAACTCCGAGAGTTAGTGTTGGACAGGGAGGCCTGGCGTGCTGCGATTCATGGGGTTGCAAAGAGTCGGACACGACTGAGGGACTGAACTGAACTGAAGGCAGTGTTCCTAATGTCAGTCTTGTTCTTGCTTGAGTATTTGGCAGTGAAGAAAATTAACGAACAAACTAAATTCCCCCTAAGATCAGCAATGGTTCCTGAAAGCAAAGTTGTTCCTGGGCTTTGGGGAAGGAAACCACATTGGCTGGAAGGAACTATACCATGCACTCTGCAAGTTATGTTTCAAATCACTTTCTTACATTTTGCTCAAGGAGAAAATATGAAAAGACCACGAGCTGGAAAGGAGAGATGATTTTCCTATCCATCTGTCAAGATATTGTGTGACTATCTCTGACTTATCCTGGGAGGTATAATATAACCACTCTAAAAAAAAAAAAAAGAAAAAACAAACAAACAAAAAAAACACCTTAGGAAGTAAAGCTCCAGAGTTTAAAGAAAAAGTTGAAAGCAGAATTTAAATTTGAACAATTGGGGAAACACACATTGAACTATGAGAATGATTTGCCCCAAGGAATCCTGTGTGTCTGCTCTCCTTGTGTGTTACACTTCTGGCATCACATTTAGGTACTGGATTCCTGGCTCTTGCTCTCAGGCTTTTGGTGGAAGTGAATCATCATTTCTAAGAAATGAGGACTGTGATGATTCACCAGCAAGCTTATCATACCACATATGAACTCCTGAGGAGATCTGACTTTCACCATCTGGCTTCTACTGTATACTGAGTGATTCTGGCCAAAACACTCATCTCTGAACCTCTATTTGCCTACTGAGAAGACAAGAATCATAGGTGTTCAACCACCTCACAGAGGGTGTTGTGAGGCTCACCTGAGATGATANGGAGTTGGTGATGGACAGGGAAGCCTGGTGTGCTGCAGTCCATGGGGTCGCAAAGGGTCGGACACGACTTAGAAAATGAACAACAATCTCCCCCCACTCCAGCCCCCCCCCCACAAGGGGAACAACTCCACACTGCAGAACACCAGACAACGAATCTGGAAGTGATGGGGGAAACCTGCTTTAGACAGGTACGTTTCCAGCGAGGCTCCAGGCGCTGCTCTGCCGGCCTCCCCGCACTTCGCCTCCCTCCGCCGGGGTCGGCGGGCGGGGCTGCCGTGACTCCGCCCCGCGCGGTACTTTCTCCCGCCCCCGGCCCGGCGGCGGCTAGACCCCCCCGGCGGGCGAGCCCCCGGCAGCAAGCTCCTGAACCCCGAGCTGCAGTGGGGCCATCGCTGCACCGGGCAGAGCCCCGCGGGTGCCTGCGCCCCGCCTCGGGGCGGCCGCCTGGGCCGGCTCAGCGCTGGCCCGGGGCTCTCCATGCTGCGGGCCCCGGGGCTGCGGAGCCGGCCGGGTGGCTCCTGCGATGGCGACGGAAGCGGAGGCGGCGGCGAGAGGTGAGGTTGCGGGCGGGGGACTCCGGCTGCGGGAGCGGCAACCGGGCCGGCCTGGAGCGAGCGGCCGGTGCGCGAGGCCAGGTGGGCGCACTTTGCCGAGGGCTCTCCTCCGACCCTGCATCACCTTGGAGGGCTCGGGGGCGGAGGTCGTCCCTTGCGGCACAGGTGCAGCTCGGCGCCCCGAGCATCCTCTCCCGGAGCGGGAGGCGGGGGGTGACGCCGGCAATCGCCGCCGGCTTTTGAATTGCCGCAGCCCCATTTCGGGGCCCCGGGTCGGACGTTTCAGCGAAGATGAGCTGGCGAGGGACCGTCCACCCAGCGACCGCGAGTAGCCTCCCCCAGCCTACCGCTGGGCGCCCACTTCTCAGTCGGCAAGGACTGCTGCGCAGACTTCTTAGATTTCGTTTTCCCCCTTTATAAACCATTTGCCATTAGCCGTTGAAGGAGCTCGGGCTCTGCGATCCTATTCCCTCTGAACTGGAAATTCTCACTTCTATTTCCTTCTTTAAAACCCGCTCAGCGGTGGATCCGGCAGGCGAGAGCGGGGAGGCAGGTCCCCCACATTTCTTACTCTTGAAAACCACAGATTGCACCGCAACAGTCCTCTCTCAGCGAGAGGCGGCTCTTGTGCCATTTCAGCACTAGGAAAGTCATCCGTGGAATTTGTTTCGTTTTATAATTTTGGAGTTTTTGTGAATTGAGTTGGAAGCGTTACTGCGTCTTTTTCCTCTCTCTAGTGTTCTCTGGCGACATTCTCTGGTCTCTCCCATATGACTACTCATAATTACGGACTGATCATAAAATATTTGTTACTTAAGACGGACAGGAGGCAGGAAAAAAACATGTAAATAACTAAAAGACTGGCAGAGAGAAGTTCAGGGAAGCAGTTTGTTAAATCTCCTGTTACCTTTTAGAATATTGTGATGCGTTTAGATTCTTCTGGGAATACAGCAATGGGAAGAGGTCTTTTGAAAATCTAATAGGGGATTTAGATCATGGGGAGGTTTCTAAAATTCTGTCATTTGAATATTTGAAATCTTTCTGGTCTATATGAAGATGTGAGAAGGCACTGGTTTGAAAAGAGAAGGTAGTATTCATCATTTTAAGCCCAGAAATGCTGTTTTGGCTGTGACTGAACTCTGCCCTTTACTACATCACCTGCGTTAAGTTACTTAGCATTAGTCTCTTCCTAAAGTGGAGATAATTTTAGTATCTGTCTTATAGGATTGTTAGAATTAAATAAGATATAAATATGTATATATTTTCATTTGGATATGCTTTTATTACTGATAAAATTTAGTGTAGAGATTACAAGAGTCATTTTGGACAAAAGTTTTGCTTTAAGTTTTTGTAATAGTTTCAGCTCCTTGTTGTTCACCATTTCTCCCTAAAAGTCCTGAGCACATTTGTTTCTCTGCTTTTTATTTATTTATTTTTTTCCCCTAAGAAGAGCCTGGAGAGAAGCATCAGTGTTTCGCATCCCTGTGATTTTGACTGATTTTTACCTCCCTTTTCCCTTCCTCTTTTTTTCTCCTGGCATTTACTGTGCCATGTTGGGCCATTGATGTCTGGGGACACTGGGTGTCTACATAAATGCCCACCCTCCCTGGAATCTGCATTCTGGTTTCTGATACCCTATTTAAGCTCTAGACGGGATAGCTCTTAATGACATGCTTTGGCACAAATGGTGATGTCTCATTCAGTGTGTCTGATACAGTGCCTGTCATCTCCTTCCTCATCCCAAATGGCTCTTCCTCCTGCCATAGTTGTGGTCCTCTCCTTTAATCCAGAAGTCTGAGAGTCTGTTTTACTTCCCCCTCTTCTTTGCCCCCTAGGGTGACTACACAGACCTTAATTCTGTCCCATCTTCTCTGCACTGCCATTGCTGGAGGTCACGCTTGATCACACCTTATTCGGATGGCTGCTTCACTTCTGCCTTTGACTGGGCCTCCTGAACACCCACCTTCTGTCACTATCCTATCTCTCCTTTGATAGGATCTTCAGTAGCTCTCCATTCCTATGTGAAAAAAGCTCAAGGTTCTTAACCCACCATTCAAGTCTTTCGGGCATCTGACCAGCCTTTGCAGCCTCATCCTGAGTCCTACCTCTTCATCTTCCAGAGCTCCCTGTCTCCGAGCCTGTGTTCCTGTTTGAGAGCTCCTTGGACCGTCGCCTCTTTGCCTTGGCTCTGTAGTCTCCTCTGCCCCAAGCACCCTTCTTTTTGCAACTGGCCCTCATGACCAATATACCCCTCTCCTTCACTGGGCTAACTAATTTTCTTGAAGATGTTTTTAAGGATATGCTCTCCTTTGGGAAACATCTTACACCCTCCTCTATTAGTCAGAATATAGTTGAGGTGACTTTAGAGAGACTTCAAAGAGAATTGTTCTATATACGTGAAAGTAACTAGAGAGTAGAGTGACTCTCTCTATGAAGTTATCCAGGGGCTGTGTTCTTCTTTGTTTTTAAAACATTTTTATTGGAGTATAGTTGCTTTACAATGCTGTGTTTGTTTCTGCTGTGCAGCAAAAGCGAATCAGTTACATACATGCATATATCCACTCTTTTTTGGATTTCCTTCCCATTTAGGTCACCACGGAGCACTGAGTAGAGTTCCCTGTGCTATATAGTAGGTTCTCATTAGTTATCTGTTTTACCCATAGTAGTGAATGTATATCAATCCCAGTCTCCCAAACACATTCCACTCCCCTTTGGGCTTCCCAGGTGGCGCTAGTGATAAAGAATCCACGTGCCAGTGCAGGAGATGTAAGAGATGTGAGGTCAATCCCTGGGTCAGGAAAATTCCCTGGAGAAGGGCATGGCAGTCCACTCCAGTACACTTCCCTGGAGAATCGCATGGACAGAGGAGCCTGGTGGGCTACAGTCCATAGGGTCCCGAAGAGTCAGACACGACTGAAGCAACTTAGCACATACCACTTTGGTAACCATAAGTTTGTTCTCTACATCTGTGACTCTTTCCTTTGCAAATAAGTTCATCTGAGATATAAATGTGTGTGTGTATATATATATACACACACATATATATGTATATAAAGTGCTTAGCACAGTTCTTGGGAAATAGTAAGTACTCCATAAATGTTAGTTTAATATCGTTGTCATTCATTTACAGCTTCAATTTGCTTTCTGAAAGTAATGAATCTCGTGTCTCTTAAGAAAGTATTGTTGCACTCAAGTGTGTTGTTGCACTCAAGTTAAAATTGGCCAAATATTTGGGCTTTTCTGAAAAAGGGGGGTATGAAAATACACCTGCTAATTCAAAATATGGGTTATACCAGGTAAGTCTTTATGACAAGTTTTTGGACAAAGAGTTTATTGCTATTTAGCTGCATACCAGATGTTAACTTGGGGATGATCAAAATTAATCTTTTTTTGGTAAGAGGAACAAAGTCTCCACGGGGCCTCTAAGGGCCAGTGTTTATTGAGCTCCTATTATGTACCAGGCATTTCTTGGCCTCATACCAGCCCTGTGATGTGGGTGATACTATCTCCCTTTCATCGATGAGGTGAAAGAACTGAAGCTGTAGCCAGAAATTGACAAACACACCTGAAGTTAAACTCTGTGGCTCCTGGCTGGGCTGTTCTTCTTTCTTTCCTGTCTGCTTGGATGGTTAATGGGCAGTGTGCTCACTGCCAGACACTCTCTTTGTCTAAAGAGGGAGAATTATTGTTGCAACTTCTCCCATTCCTGGAGGAAAAAAACAAAACAGGTCTCTATATCAGAATCCAGGGCCACGGGTTTTTTCCCCCTGGCACAAAAATCCTTCCATATTCCTTTTTCCTAGGCAGATTGACATTCAGGCCTTCACAATAAAATGAAAATCAGGGAATTCTCTGGTGGGCCAGTGGTTAGTGGTTAGGGCTCTGCTTCCACTGCAGGGGGATTGGGTTCAATCCCTGGTCTGGGAACTAAGATCCTACATGCCATGCAGTGTAGCCCAAAGGAAAAAAAAAAATCTAATAATGGTGATATGGAAAAAAATCCCCATGGTTTGATTATACTGCTGAAAAAATTGAGGGAGCTTATTTTGAAGATGGCCACCAAAAATCAGCTGGTACCTAACTTGATTGCCTGCTCACTTGTTTTTGATGGGTTGATGGTAAACAACAAGATTAAGCAAGCTGCCATGCCAAGTGACTGGCACATTCTGGTAACTGATTCCAGAATCTTTGGAGTTAGGGAGCAGGCATTCTCGGGAGAGCAGCACATGTCCCAAGGCTGATTGCCAGATTTGGTCTTGCGTTTAGGCATCCAAGGGGCAACTTTCTCACCTTCCCTTACCCCACTTTTTACCATTCCCTGATTTCACCTGTGATGTTATCATACCCAACTCTTATGAGAGGTATTTCTGCAATTATGTAGTGGCTTAAATTCATTTCTGTGACTCAGATATCGAAAGTCACGTCCTAGTCCACTGTGCATAAACTACTCTTCTTGTCCTAGGCCTTCAGTCTGATGTGAGTTACTCAAGATAAACCAAGATGGGCTAAAAATGACTTTTGACATGTTGTAGGGGGAGGAAAGCGAGAGGAAAAGAGGGAAAGGTGGAGGAGTGAGAGAGGAGGGTTGGAGTAAAGAGAGAGGAGGAGAGAGGGAAAGAGCTGCGGAGAAACGCTGAAGACAAGGATGGAGAGGGTGGAGAAGGGGAGTGGAGAGGAACTGATCCCCGGTGGTGGTGGCGGGTCAGGGGAGGGCTGAGGAGGGACGGAGGTGAGGAGAGATGCTGGGGAGAAGGAAGGGTAGGGACTGCCACGCATTAGAATTTGACTCCAGGGAAAAAAGAAATCTAATGTCTAAAATACATGGGAAAGCCAGAATATTAGTAAACAGTGATTTCAGTATTCTTTTTGCCTTGTGGAAAGACTTCTTGATTCTGAAAAGCATGATCTGGACTTCCCCCATGGTACAGTGGATAAGAATCCGCCCGCCAGTGCAGGAGACACGGGTTCAGTCCCTGGTCTGAGAAGATTCCGCTTGCCACAGAGCAGTTAAAGCCTGTGAGCCACAGCGACCGAGCCTGAGCTCTCGGGCTCACAAGCCACAGCTGCTGAAGCCTGTGCACCCCAGAGCCTGCGCTCTGCAGCAAGGGCAGTTTCCACAGTGAGAAGCTCACACATCACGATGAAGAGCAGCCCCCGTGCTCCACAACTAGAAAAAGCCCAGACAAAAGAGCAAAGAACCACCAGCACAGACAAAAAAAAGAAAAAGAAAAAGCATGATCTCTTTCTGTGTGGTGAACATTAATTAGAGCATCCTTTTGAAATCTCTTCTTTGCATAATGTTCAGGATATCATAAACAAGAAGATGTCATTCCATAGCCCCGATTTCAGTTGCCTTGGGCTGAAAACCTTGGTGCCTGGCATCCGGGTGGTTAGTCAGCATCAGCACCACTAGGGTCTCAGTGAGCCAGCAAGAGGCAAGTGTCTCATCTACCCAGCCCCCAGTTTTTAAACTTAAAATACTTGGAAACTAATTTACATATTTAAATCAGTCTAGGTATATAATATTAAAATTCTCATTTGAAAATACTTAGTTGTTGGTGGGGATGATCGGAAATTTGTCATTTATCTCAGTAAATTTCTGGGATTTCGTTTTTCTTTAATCTTACGATTTAAATCTCTAGATAGTATCTTTACAGAAAGAGAAAAACAAAGAAGACTGAAGGAAAAGGAAATATAGAGAGAATCCTTCTTCCACTCAACCTGGTTTGCATTATAGTGACATGAAAGTGAAATTTGCTCAGTCCTATCCGACTCTTTGCAACCCCATGGACTATACAGTCCATGGACTTCTCCAGGCCAGAGTACTGGAGTGGGCAGCCATTCTTAGCCGTTCCCTTCTCCACGGGATCTTCCCAACCCAGGTCTCCTACATTGTAGGCGGATTCTTTACCAGCTGAGCCACAAGGGAAGCCCCGGTTTGCATTACAGGAGATTTACAGTTGAGGGTCAAGATGATTGCTGTAAAACAGCAATTCCCAATACATTCAAAATGTTTTACTTACAATATTTTATTGAGTGTTTTAAATGCTATTTTAAAATTAATTTTATTTATTTATTTATCGGCCCTACTGCACAGCATGGGGGATCTTTGTTCCTGGATGAGGGACTGAATTCAGGCCTCCTACAGTGGAACCCCAGAGTCTTAACCAGTGGACTGCAAGGGAAGTCCCATTAATGTTTTTACTTAGATAGGAAATACACTTTGCCCTCTGTTCCAAGCATAGCACAGGGGAAGTGGAGGACCGTCTACTGGCTTTCTTTCTCACACATCTCCACTGCTTCTCCTGTACATGTCCTAGGTAGTTATGTGAGGGAGTCTGCCTTCCCATGTATGGTCCAGGCCTCTCTGCAGGCTGTTGGCTGCTCCTAGACTGCCCTATCCTCCCTCCAGATGGGCCTGTAGGGGGTCTCCTGTAGTTTTGAAGGCCGAGCTTAGGTGTCACTGTGTTTCTTCTACCCCTGGAACAGAGGAGCTGGTGCAGGAAAATGCATCAACTTTGGACCCAGTGGGAGTATGTGTGTGTGTGTGTGCTCAGACGTGTCCAACTCTTTGCCACCCCATGGACTGTAGCCCACCAGACTCTTCTGTCCATGGAATTTTCCAGGCAAGAACACTGGAGTAGGTTTCCATTGCCTACTGCAGGAGTGGGAGTGTGGGTATCAGTTAATATACTAGCTCTGTGACCTTGATCAAATTATTTAACTTCTCTGAGCCCCAATTTCCTTATCTATAACATGGGGGTAAAAAATTACCTGACTTGAAGAGTCATGTGACAATTAAATGAGACGATTCCAAGCTAGTGAAATCTGACCTTCAACAGAAGAGTTTCTTTCTCCTCATGAACCCTTCCCAGAACTTCTTCTACCTGCTGATGGAAATGATTCTTCCCTTCTATTTCCTCACTGTGGTTTTTGGCGTGCCTACGAGAACCCTGTGCCCACTTGCCATGGCTTGTTTAGGTACGTATCTTAGCTCCATCCTTGGGCTGCACATCCCTAAGAGAGCAGGGTAAGACCTGGCTCATCTTTATAGTCTTCACCTCCTTGCACTTATTAAATACCTAACCAAGCTTTTTGATTGTAAGTGACTGTTGGTTTGAGGTGCTGACAGGGCTGGTTTATTCATAAAGCATATTGCTGTTCTAGGCAAACAGAGAGAAAGAAACGGATGAAACAAGCAGAAGGATTAAAGAGCTTATAAAAGGAGAGATGAAAAACGGCCAAAATATGTGTTGTAAAGACAGAACCTAGCACAGTCTATGGTTTAACGGCTAGGAGTGAGCCTCCCCACCCACATTTGGGAAGAATTATATCTAGTTTGTGGGGGAGTTGGCTTTCAGAGAAGGGGTCAAGTTTAGTATTGAAGGGTAGATAACTTGTGGAGGCAGCAAAGAGGGTCATCAACAACAGAGATTAGACGTGTATATGGAAAATGATCAGTGATGTGCTTGGAAGAACTGGTGCTGGTCTGGCTGGGAAAAGTGGGAACGGAAGAACTGACCTGTCCTTGCCTTGTTAATGTCGCCCAGAACTGCCCTCCCACCTGTGATGTGGCAGGACAGCTAATGAGGAAAACCTGAGTTACAGGTTCCAGAAGGAAAGATCCGTGCATCTTCTTTTTGGTCCCTGGCCAGCAAGAGACCAGTTGTATCACTGTGAAATGTTACTTGCAGTGTATTTCTGACCGGAAAGAAGAACATCAGAGGTCCTGGTTCCTGCCAGATGATTAGTTATATGGTCTTAGCTTTCCCTACAGGTGCATCTGGGCCACTACTTTCGCCCATCCTCTCTTCTCTGAAAAAAAGTAGCTGCTTCTATCTTTAAATCCATTTCACACTGCTTCTTAAAACCGTCACTAGTGCTGTCTCATTTATTCCTGTTGCAGCCTGCTGGGAGGCAGGTTTCAGGACTTCCATCCTCTGTCCAGTGTAATGGCCACTGATGTCCTCCTCTTACGGACATGTGCTCCAGGCCTCGTTGCAGACCCTTCCTATGCAGCCCCAGGGTGCAGGACTGAACAGAACTATCAGCCTTGCCTTCCAAAACAAGCAGTGAAGGTTTATAAACCAAAAGGACTCCATTGCCATGCACGTCTGAACACATTTCTAAAAGAGCACTCCTGCAAACGCCTGTGTGTGATAACATCAGAAGATGTTTGTTGATTCAGACTCAGTGCAGAGGATCTCTGGCATAGAAGTTACTCAAAAGCAGAAACACTTATGTGCATCAAAAGTGTTCATCTTTTCTTCTTAGGAGAGAAGAAAGGGAGAAGAGATTGTCGTGGTCTGGATGGTACAAAAGTATAGGTACTTTATAGACAGATTGTAAAAAAAAGAGATCAGTATACGATGGGCAGACTCGAACACTTTACAGAACAGAGATCAATGTATGTTTAAAATGAATAGAAGATTGTGACGATTAGTAATTGTTTTGTCAAAATCTAGAAAACAATTTTGATTGAAAAATTGAACACAGTTGCCAGCTTTACGTTTATTTCTCTCCTCAACCTCCTGGGTAGGTAGAGAATTGGATTTCCTCTCTGACTTACATGGTACCCAAAGGTAGGCCATGCTCATACTACTGTGGAGACAACAATATGGCCTTCTAGGGAGGCCATCTCTTCTCTAATGAGTCATCCAGGCAATAACACTGACCTAGAAAAGAGAGACCAAACCCAATTTCCCATGCATCCTGGGGCTAGTGGCTTCTTTAGGACAATTCTCTTTTCTTTACCTTTCAACTTGAGTTCAACTAGTACTTTTGGCCTGTCAGTTCCTTTCAGCAGTAACCATTGCTACTTCTGGGACATGTGGGTCACAAACCATGGAGCCTAATCTTAGAAGAACATTCGAATTCACACCTCAACTTTCAGAAGACATCTAGGACAAATTCTTTATCAAGAGGTTTTAAGTAATTTTTTGTTAGCTGCTTGTTTTGGAAGAGCCTGAAGGCAGCTTTGGATTCTGATCATCATTGTAACTATGGTATGTTAATACATAAATAATTTTAAAGTCATTAGTGGTATGTTGGGTTTTATTACTTTTTAAACTCATACTGTGTTTCAGTTTGTAGGGCCTTAGCATTTTCTTATTGCAAAGTCAGTGCTTCTCCTCTCACCCCCTTTTAAAGGGTCTTTCTTCTTTCTAGAATAATCACCACTGGGTGAAAAGATGCATAAATACTTTTGTGAACGCTGATGAGTTCTTTTTCTCAGAGTTAACTGAGGGTGTCTTATTTTGTCGATACGTTAGAGGTGAGGAACCATGATATCTTTTATAGGTTCTGTATCGAATCTGACATATCAAGTCATGCCTGACGAGTACTGATCACGATGATAATCTACATCATGTTTTCTGTGTACTCATAACCTGCAAGAATTGTATTTGCTTGTGTAACAGTGTAACGCTGGCCTGGAAGAAGCACAAGCTGGAATCAAGATTGCTGGGAGAAATATCAATAACCTCAGATATGCAGATGACACCACCCTTATGGCAGAAAGTGAAGAGGAACTAAAAAGCCTCTTGATGAAATTGAAAGAGGAGAGCGAAAAAAAGTTGGCTTAAAGCTCAACATTCAGAAAACAAAGATCATGGCATCCGGTCCCATCACTTCATGGGAAATAGATAGGGAAACAGTAGAAACAGTGTCAGACTTTATTTTTGGGGGCTCCAAAATCACTGCAGATGGTGACTGCAGCCATGAAATTAAAAGACGCTTGCTCCTTGGAAGAAAAGTTATGACCAACCTAGATGGTATATTCAAAAGCAGAGACATTACTTTGCCGACTAAGGTCCATCTAGTCAAGGCTATGGTTTTTCCTGTGGTCATGTATGGATGTGAGAGTTGGACTGTGAAGATGGCTGAGCGCTGAAGAATTGATGCTTTTGAACTGTGTTGTTGGAGAAGACTTTTGAGAGTCCCTTGGACTGCAAGGAGATCCAACCAGTCCATTCTGAAGGAGATCAGCCCTGGGATTTCTTTGGAAGGAATGATGCTAAAGCTGAAGCTCCAGTACTTTGGCCACCTCATGCGAAGAGTTGACTCATTGGAAAGGACTCTGATGCTGGGAGGGATTGGGGGCAGGAGGAGAAGGGGACGACAGAGGATGAGATGGCTGGATGGCATCATAGACTCGATGGACGTGAGTCTGAGTGAACTCTGGGAGATGGTGATGGACAGGGAGGCCTGGCGTGCTGTGATTCACGTGGTCACAAAGAGTTGGACACGACTGAGCGACTGAACTGAACTGTGTAACAGTGATGCGGGTATAGCTCATCAAAATTGTTTCTGTGCCTTTTGGAGAAACTTGCCGATGTTGAAAATGCTGAACCCTGCATTATTCTTATTCTTGAGGATCAATCCTGGACCAAGTTAGGGGAATTGTCTGTTTCATTTTGGAACAAATTCTGATGAGCTGCTTTTTCTTGCTCTTGCCCATCCCTGGATTAGGTTATAATGTCTATGAAATGTTGGCCTTTTCTGGAATAGTCATCACCAGGGTAGCATTGTTAGGTGCTTATATCACTCTGATTACATTCTGCATCACAACTGAATGGTTTCCCACGACTCTGATTTCCTTATAGTCATCATGGGTGTTTCTGTTCCCTCTTTGCCCCATTTCAAAAGCTTAGCATGGATGATTCTCACCTTTTGGTTCTTCTAAATAGTTAGTAATTCTTAACATTTACTATGTGCTAGTTGTCTAAATGCTTTACATGGTATAATTCACAAATCTTCAGCAAGTCTATAAAGTAGGTACTGTTATTGTTTCATGTTTCTTTCTTAAAAATTATTTTTAATTGGAGGATAATTGCTTTACAATATTGTGTTGTTTCTTCTGTACGTCAACATGCATCAGCTATAGGTATACATAAGCTTTCTCCCTCTTAAACCTTCCTCCCACCTCCCACTTCCCACCTCATCCCACCCCTCTATGTTGTCACTGAGCACCGTAATTGACCTCCCTGAATCATACAGCAGATTCCCACGGCCATCTATTTTATGCATGGTTATGTACATATTTCTCTTTTTGGCTGCACAGCATGGCATGTGGGATCTTAGTTTCCCAACCTGGGATGGAACCTGTGCCCCTTGCATTGGAAGCATGGAGTCGTAACCCTTGGACTGCCAAGGAAGTCCCAGTTGCATATTTCTTGTGAAGAAACTGAGGCACAGAGGTGTTAAGGACCTTCCCCAAGGTAAAGTTTCCATAGTAAGTAGCTGAACCAGGATCTGAACCCAAACAGACTGGCCTCCAGAGCTTTTATCCTTGTCTGCCATGCCTGCTAGACCTCTGGGAAAGTGAAAGTAAACCTGTTTGGACACGCTCAGTCGTGTCCGATTCTATGTGAGCCCATGGAGTGTAGCCAACCAGGCTCCTCTGTCCAAGGAATTCTCCAGGCAAGAATATTGGAGTGGATTGCCATTTCTTCCTCCAGGGGATCTTCCCCACCCAGGGATCGAACCCAAGTCTCCTGCACTGCAGGTGGATTCTTTACTGTCTGAGTCACCAGGGAAGCCTATAGACCTCTGGAGGAGGTGCCATTTCTACGATGTGCTGATGTCTAAAATTGAACTTATTTGAGGAGGGAGTGTGGAATAGTGGCCTTTTTGGCTTTGAGAAAATCTGAGCTCTCTCATCTTATAATTATGTCATCTTTGGCACGTGTATCAGTCAGGGTTCAACCAGAGGAGCAGAACCAATAGGGGATATGTATAGTGAGAGATTTATTACAAGTACGTGGCTTATGCAAATGTGAGGTCAGGCCACAGGACTGGAGTTCAGAGGGCCTGCCATCAGGAAAGGTGGGCTAGAGCTCTCAGGCACAGGCTGAAGCAGCTATCCATGGGTGGAGTTTCTTCTTCTTTAGGGAACCTGGTGGGGAAGAATTCCCCAGGAATGCAGGATACCCAGGTTCAATCCCTGGGTCTGGAAGAACCTCTGGAGAAAGGAATGGCAAGCTACTCCAGTATTCTTACCTGGAGAATTCCATGGACAGAGAAGCCTGGCTGGCTACAGTCCATGGGGTGGCAGAGATGGACACAGCTTAGTGACTAACACGTTCACTTTTGCTTTCACTTTCAGCTGTGTTTTTAAGGCTTTCAGCTGATTAAATCAGGTCCACTCAGATTGTCTAGGATAACTCTAAAGCAAAGATCCCTAACCCCTGGGCTGTGGACCACTACTGGTCTGAGGTCTGTTAAGAACCTGGCCTCACAGCAGAAGGTGAGGTAGGGTGAGCGAGTGAAGCTTTACCTGCTGCTCCCATCAACCACATTACTGCCTAAACCATGCCCGCCCCCCTGTACATGGAAAAATTGTCTTGCATGAAACTGGTTCCTGGTGTCAAAAAGGCTGGAGACTACTGCTCTAGATAACCCTCGCCCTGACTCTAACCCTGACCCTAATCTTAGGACAGTTTCCCCTGTTAAGGACAACTGATTATGGAATTTAATCACAGCTACAAAATACAGCAGCACTTAGATTCATGTCTAACTGAGTGCCTGAGGACTGTAGCCAGCCAGACTGACACAAAGACCATCACAGCAAGTGACTTCATTTCCGTGAACCTGTTTCCTCACATGGTAGACCCTCACCGTAGGGCTGTTATGAGGACTGTGCAAAATTAGGTATAAAAAGATTACTGCCTGGTGTGTAAGGATGCAGCGCAAGATTATTCATTTGTGGTGGGGTGGAAGTGGGGGTAGTGACAGCAGCAGCCGCTGTGGTCTCACTAGTGCCTTCATCCCCCCTTTCGTCTCTCCTGTTCAGTCTGGTTCACTGCACCGCTGCCTAATTGACATTCCTGCCTAAAATCTCTTCTTATCCATCTTTGTTTTTTTTTTTTTCTGAAGACCATATTGGAGGCTTAAAGTAACTCTCTACTCTCCATCTTTGAAAAAATGTCTTCCTGAAATCCAGACCCACTGTGTTTATAGCATTCCTCAACATTTTGGTGCAACGGTGTAACTCCCCTTGCTTGCTTAAAGCTTGTGGAAGGGAGAACTTCCTCTCCCAGTGGCACTGTTTTAGTTTTTTAAAAGAAGTGTCTGCAGTGGTTGAGTGGGAAATGAATGAGAACTATTTCTCCAAAAGAGGCTATTGTACTTAAGGACTGTTTTGTTTTTTTAGTTTAGTCATATTTTGGCGGTGCTGGGTCTTTGTTGCTGTGCTCTGGCCTTCTCTAGTCGTGCCGATGGTGTGGTGCGTGGGCTTCTCGCTGCAGTGGCTTCTTCTGTTGCAGAGCACAGCCTCTAGAGCACACAGGCCTCAATAGTTGTGGCTCACAGTCTTAGCTGCCCCAAGACATGTGGGATCCTCTCTGACTAGGAATTGAACCCATGTCCCCCGCATTGGCAGGCGGGTTCTTACCCCTGGACCAGGAAAGTCCCTGTTTCTGTTTCTTTTATTGAAACCGTCGTGTAACACACACGTCTCATTTCTGAACCCCAGTTTGCTCCACTGTAAGGTGAATGAATTGTTCAGGATGGTTTCTTTTGTTCCTTTTCCCTCCTCTTAACCTTTTATTACAAGTTAAGAAAATCAGGTATATCTACATTTTAGGGTTTTCTCCAAATATTTTATAATAATTTTTATCTTTGTGAACAAAAAGTTTTTTCCCCCCTCAGATCAAAAAAGAACCTTAAAAGGCAGTACTTTGTAATAGTTGAATCAAATAGTACATAAAGAATTAGCCAAGAGAATTTTCCACTTCCCCACTCCATCAGATGAGAAACAACACATTAACGAATGACCTTAGGAACTGTGAAAGTCTATAGGAATAACATCTTTGGCATTGAATGTCATCCAGAAAGTGAGTGGGCTACATACCTTAACACTTTAAGATCATGTACCAGATGTTATTCACTGAAATTCATAAATGATACCTTTCCCCAATAGTTTGTCCTTTTTCTCCATTTCACTGTACCACCAGCAGCACTTAAGCTGGTTAATACCAGTTGAACCCCAGGATACACAGGAAGATTGGTTAAACTTCCAATTCCATGAGGAAGAACTCTGGTCACCATGTATTCCCAGCCTCTAGAGCATGGTGTCCGCTTTGTAGTAGCTTGATGAATGTGTACTGATGGCATGATATGCGGATGTCTTGGGATCACAGCTGACAGGTTCTGCTCATCAGGTGACTAGCCCAATAGGGACTAGACTAGCTCTTCTTCTTCCATGCCCTTTCTACCTGCTGTACCTACTGTGCTGCAAACTGGGGAACTGGTTTTTGGGTTCATTCCAAGGTTTGGAAGCTCTAAAGTTTCTATCCCTCTGTATCTTGCTTCTCCCATTCACACCCATGCAATTGGTTTGTGTTCCGCCCTGAACGCTGCACCCTCATGATCAGATATGGAGAAGCTTGCAGGAAATCCAGGACACCTTCTTATATTAAAGCCATTTTTAGTACCTAGTCTGATGGGAATGGTGTAAGTAAATTCACGTCTCACCTCACACGTGCTCTGGAATATAAATGCCTTTTGTGCAGAGCAGGTCTGGGAGAGCCTCGGCCCCTCATTCCTAGGAGGAGGGATTGTCATGTAGGAAACCAGAATCCCCTTTGGCCCATTGTAAGCCAGAAGGCTCAAGATAGCGCATGCAATGAACACAACTTAATCCCCATAGCTCCCTGACACCCTTGCGTTGTTAACTATCCTACTCCCAGACTGCTTCTTCACCCCAAAGTGGATCCTTTCTCCTATTTGCTGAGTGGTTGTCCGAGCCCACTATAGCATTCCTCTCTCTTCCCTAGTGTCAACCTTGTGCTCACCTCTGTGACTCTGACTTGGGTCTCACTTTGCCTACGCTGTATTTGGTCATAGTGAATAACTCCCTCCTCTCCCCCTCCCTTTTTCTTGTTCAACACACCAGCCAGACATTTGGTTTGAAAATGTAAATGTCATGCTGGTCACTTTTGCAGATGGCATATTTTGAGGAGGCTTAGTCAATCTGGTAGATAGAATCTGAATCCAAAAAGATGTTGATAGGGTGATATCAAAGATGAAACTTAACAGCCAAAAAAAGGGCTAGCATCTAAGTGTAAAACAAAATGCTTATCTTTAAAATGATAAAGATGTGACTTAACAACAGCCTGTAGAAAAGACAAGTTTAGGTTTACTCCAAAAAAGTCAGGAGCCCCTCCTACATCAATGTGTGGCTGTATAATAAAGGGCAAGGAACTGAATCAACTATGAGACTCTGTTTCTTTCTTGGAAAAAGAGGGAGCTATACTGGATCATCTCTCATGTCAGTTACAGTTCTAAAGTTACATAAACAAATGAATCAACAGTTTAAAGTGAAGGCCTAATATGTAAACTAAAAGCTAATGCAGTCATAAATAGTGAGAGTATAATCAGAACCTTATCCATCAAAGTTCTGTTCTCCTCTCTGTGGACTAGACAGCTCTTGGATGTTGAATACCAATCACACCACACATCAAAGTATTTTTAACCAAAGTGTATTCAGAAGAAAGCTAGCTAGTGATAAGGCAACCTATGGGTAATGTTTGAAAGGATCACATGGTTTGGTTTAGATGAGAGAAGGATTTAGGACAAAAGTGTCTATATTATGGTTAGCCACCAAAGCTTGAAGAGTTCTATGCTCTATACACTTGGAGAAGGAAATGGCAAGCCACCTCAGCATTCTTGCCTGGAGAATCCCGTGGGCAGAGAAGCCTGGCTACTTGTGTAGCCAGGGGGTCGCATGTGTGTCCATGGGGTCGCAAGAGCTGGACATGACTTAGTGACTAAAGCAACCAACCATTCTCCATACAAATTGTCTAAGCTGCCACCTCCTTCCTGAAGCCTTTACGGAGTGCTATGACCCAGATTTCTCGAAAGGCACTTTCCACTCTACCTTGCATTTGGGTTGTGTCTATACTTATTGGACTTCCCAGGTAGCACTAGTGGTAAAGAACCTGCATGCCAGTGAAGGGGACACATAACAGATGTGGGGTCAGTCCTTGGGTTGGGAAGATCCCCTGGAGGAGAGCATGGCAGTCCACTCCAGTATTCTTGCCTGGAGAATCCCATGGACAGAAGAACCTGGCGGGATACAGTCCTTAGGGTCGCAAAGAGTCACACATGACTGAAGTGACTTAGCATGCATCTTCTTATCTGGCTGAACTCTTTGAGGGCAAATGGCATGTCATACTTATCCTTGCATCCTCTCTAGCTTCTAATGCAGTGCCTTGCACAATAATAAGTATATAACTGAACTGAAACTTTTTTGTTGTTGTTGTTGGGTAAATATATACATTTATGTCGGGTGATTCTGTGATTTAACATTTTTTAAGTAGTTCAATTCTTGCAGGTATTCAAAGCACCTCAGATAAACAGTGCTAGACCATAGCATTTAAAGGATTTGCAATTGCCTGTGACCTTTATTTTTTTTTTTTAATTTTTATTTTTACTTATTTTACTTTACAATACTGTATTGGTTTTGCCATACATTGACATGAATCTGCCATGGGTGTACATGAGTTCCCAAACATGAACCCCTCTCCCACCTCCCTCCCCATAACATCTCTCTGGGTCATCCCCGTGCACCAGCCCCAAGCATTCTGTATCCTGCATCGAACATAGACTGGCAATTTGTTTCTTACATGATAGTATACATGTTTCAGTGCCATTCTCCCAAATCATCCCACCCTCTCCCTCAGAGTCCAAAAGTCCGCTCTACACGTCTGTGTCTCTTTTGCTGTCTCGAATACAGGGTCATCATTACCATCTTATCAGACATGGAGATGATGGATAGAAATTGTAGAGAGACTTTTTGGCCTTCCAAGAAGTAAACTTTTCAAATAATAAAAATGTCTTAAAAGTACACGGAGAGCTATGTAATTCATTGCACAACCTGTTCTTTAGAATGGATAGTTTAAAAGGTGCCAATTGTTGGTGAGAATGGAGCAGCTGAAAGTCAGACTGATACTGGTGGAAATGTGAAAAGGCACAACTGCTTAGGGACACAGTTTGGCAGTTTTCCCCAAAACATGCACCTACCTTGCAACCCAGTCATCCTATGTCTATGAATTTACCCAAGATAAATGAAAACATTGCCTACACAATGACTGGTACACAAATGTTTGTAGCAGCCTTATTTACAATAGCCTCCAATTGGAAATAAGCCAAGTGTTCATCAACAAATGAATTAAATGGATAAACAAAATATGATGCCAACTCAATAGAACATACATCAGCAACAAGACCATACAACAACATGGATGAATCTCAAAACATTATGAGGAAAAGAAGCCCAACTTAAAAGAATATGTCATATGATTCTATTTATATGAAGTCTAGACAATGCAGACAAAAGGTTAAAGACTAAAAACAAGTCACATTTGCCTTGAATTGGAGTAGAGGGAAGGGCATGGGAAACATTTTCCTGGTTTTTTCATATCTTAATTTTATGGTGGTTTTGATATATAGAAATTTTAACTTTTTAATGTAGTCATTTCCTTCCCAGTTTTTACATTTGACATCATACTTTGAAAGTCTTCGCTTTAAAATTATTTATACATCCATATATTTTATTTTATACTTTTATGATTTTATTTTCCTACACTTAACTCATCCACCCGGCACAGATTAATTTTAGTAAGTAGAAGGAAATAGAGACCTAATGTTTTCCAAATAGGTAAGGATTTGACCTGATACTAGCAATAGAATATTCCTTCATTTCCTCAATTATTGAATGTGGGTGGTATATCAAGGATTATGTTAAACTAATACAAACATGGTCTCTGGCCTCACGGAGCTATGTCTGGTGAGAGAGATGGACTGGTGATGAGATAATTACAGTGAAGTGGGATCCGCTCAATGATGGTGTCAGTTACCAGGTGCTCCTGGATTACAGGCATTCCCAGTTATAGGCATGCCTGGAGGAGAGAGCCAGGGGGCGATGTGACATGACTGGGACTGTCACTTGGTGCCCTGTGGCTGCTGCCTAGGTCATGAATGAGAGAGTGGCACGGAGTCTGACTCAGAGGCACTTTCATTTCATGTCATCTTAAATTCAGTGGGGAGCTATACACCTGAAACTACCACAACATTGTAAATCAACTATACTTCAGTTTAGAAAATTCAGTGGGGAGCCACAGTTGAACTTTGAGCAATGGAATGGAATACTCAAAGTACTGAGCAGTGATCATACTGCTAGGGGACTTCATATTGAGTAGTCTCATAGTGCTCTGCTTTTTTGCTATGAAAAAAAGTTTTCATAGCAAAATCACAGTTTTGAATATGTGTTTGGTCGTTGATCAGTGTCTCACGTTACCTTCTTCAGAAGGGGTAGGAGAAATTGTTTGTTTACTATTATAAGAGGATTTTCATGCAGAAACCTGAATTATCTGATACAATACCTCTGATTTAATCTCCTAATAGCTCTGCAGCTGCCCCTGAATTTGACTCAGACCTCAGTCATCTTTAACGGTTACATAATCATTCAATCTGACCATTTGTGTGAGGGTAAAGAGAGATGCTTTTTGGTGTCCCTTTGGCCATAAGCCCATTATACCCAATTCAGATAAGTAATTAATGTCCTACCTACTATCTGTCCAGCAAAACTTTATAGATTCCAAGAGGCTTCACTATTTATCTCCTTTTTTAAAATTAAAGCTCTGTGAGGTAACTCTAGTCTGTATCATAATCTCTGTTCTGTAGATGAGCAATCCACAGAAAGTGTAAACTACTCACCTAGAGGCACACAGTGAGCTAGGGGGGCTTGGACCGAAGTGCCCTTGCTGTGCCTGGTACCAGCTCATGGCCATTCAGTCCCATGGTCGGTGAAGGTGGTGGGTTGCCCTTGTGTGGGGAACAGTGTGATTGTAGTTGGGGCTGAACTTGAGCTGGGCTCCATGAAGTCCACGCAGTCAGGAAGTTCTTCCCTTAGAAGAGTCCTCAGAAACCAGTACAGGTTGTCAGGTCACTTGGTCTCTCCCCATGAAGAAGCATTGTTGGACTTCCTGGTGTCCAGTGGATAAGAATCTGCCTGCTGATGCCGGGGACATGGGTTCAATCCCTTGTCAGAGAAGATTCCACGTGGTGCAGAGCAGCTAAGCCCATGCGCCATAACTGCTGAACCGGCACGCTACAGTCACTGAAGCCCAGGCACCTAAAGCCTGCGCTCCACAGAGAGAGACCAGCGCAGCGAGAAGCCCCTGCACCACAGTGAAGACACTGTGAAACTAGAGAAAGCTCCCTGCAGCAACAGAGACCCAGCACAACCCAAAAACAAATAAATAAAGAAGAAGCAGACTTTTGGCAGACTGCTTTTGGCAGACCAGAGGCTGTTCTCTGCCACCAACAATAACCCTTTATGAACTCTGTGGTGTCACAGTTCTTTGCAAAGCATTAAACATGGCACCTGATGGATGCTTTCAGTCAGTCATCCAACGTGGCTGCCACTGTCTGAAATCAATAGTTAACTGCCCTCTCCACCTCTGCAACAAAGGGAATCCTCTATAGGCAGATAACCTTGTGGAAAGTTTCTTGTTAACTCTTTCTTAAGCACTTTGCCGGTAGACCTCTTTCACCCACAGTTCAGGACAAGGGTCAATCTGAACTCCTATATATTTGATTAGAAACTCCCTGCTCCTTCTCTTTAGGAAAACATTGAAATGTGCCTTGTACGTGGCTTAGTACCTTCTCATATCTTCAGCAGCACCAAATTAGTGGCGTCAGCAGTCTGTATTCACTCTTTGGTTTTAAAAAGCAATGTAAGAACGGCTGCATACATTACTCTTCAAATAATGGTATACATTTATCCTTTCAAAGAAATACCCAAGGCTTATGAATAACAGAGAACCTTGGGGGGAATATTTACTTTTTCTAAATCAAAAAATAATGAGTTAATTGTAGAAAATTTGAAAATTCTAATTTTTAAACAATTTTAAATGAAGGAAAATAAACACACTCACATATTCTTTATTTTCTGTATTCTGATGCCTTGACATCTGGGGCGTTGCTGATGCTGGAGGGACTGCCCCTGCTAGGATGAGCCCATTGAGAGTCAACAACTTAACCTGTGAGTGCACTTTTCAAATAAACACCAGCCAATTCAGAGCCCACACCCCAGCCACCTCCTCTATTAGGATCTCACACACTGGCCTGCTGTCCACCCATCCTGAATGCCCCTGGGCCAGGTACCAGACAGCTGGGTATAACCCCGATGCTCCATGGGCTGCTGAAGTCATTCAAACTAGCCAGTCCTAATACTGCTCAGCCTGTCTTGCCCATTCCCTCCATAGAAACCACAATAGAGACATTTGCCCACAAATTCCCCCCTCCCTCTGCTTCTTGATTGGCCCCGGTGTTGTCCCATGTGGCCTGGCATGCCCCTTCCTCTTAGGAACTGTGAACAACAGTCTACCTTTTTGTTGGCAACTATCTTCTCATCTTTTGGCCTTAGTATACCTCAAATCTTCTATTCATATACTTTTTTTTAGGCAATAAAGAACCCCAAAAGTCATACAAAATGTAATATTTTGTATAGCATATACTGGAGCTACCCAGGTGGCACTCATGGTAAAGAACCTGCCTGTCAATGCAGGAGACATAAAAGATGCGGGTTCGATCCCAAGTTCAGGAAGATCCCCTGGAGGAGGGTTTGGCAACCCACTCTACTATTCTTGCCTGGAGCATCCCGAGGACAGGGGGGCCTGATGTGCTACAGTCCATAGCGTTGCAGAGAGTTGGACATGACTGAAGTGACTTAGCACAATGACAATGACACATAGCATTTACCATTTGATAAATACTTAGAAAACATTGTATTTAAAAGCTCCAGTGTGGTCCATCACAGGGTTACACTCCGGTTTTGAAGTTGTTCCCTTGTTTGTTGACACCTTTAGGTTGCTTTCAGGTATACACTGTTGAAATATTTTAATTCATTTCCATGTACAAAAGGCTTTATGTATTTCTTTAATATTTTTAGGATAAACTCAAAGAAGTAGAATATATGGGCCAAAGGATATAAATATCTGTTTCCCTTGGTACAGTTTTCCAAATTTCCTTTTAGAAACGTTATGCCAGTCATCATTTTCACCAGAAGTATATGAAACTGTTAAGAGTGTCTCTCTTCTCACTTCTTTCCCTTCTTCAAGGCTCCCTTGTGGGTACAGTAATTTATTAGGATAAGTCATTTTGATAGGGGGGAAATTTCCTCTTTTTTCAGTGCAGTAATTCTGAGGTGATCTGTACTGTGGTCAGGCCAGATCTGAAGGAATTGACCATTTGTCAGTTGGTTTGTGGAAGCTAACGACTCTCGTGTATTTCAGAAGTAGAAAGTGAAGTTGGCATTTGTCTGAGCCTCACTGCTATTTCCAGATGTTTTCCCCATGTCACTTACTGAGAGGCATGCCTCAGAGATATTGCAGGTTTTGTTCCAGACCACTGCATTATTGCCTTATGAAAAATATCACAATAAAATGTATCACACGAATTCATTGGTTTCCCAGTGGGTGTACGCGTGTGTGTGTGTGTGTGTTAGTCACTCAGTCATGTCCAACTGTTTGCAACCCCATGTAACTTGCCAGACTCCTCTGTGCATGGGAATTCTCCAGGCAAGAATACTGGAGTGGGTTGCCATTCCCCTCTCCAGGGGATCTTCCCAACCCAGGGATTGAACCTAGGTCTCTATTATAGTCAGGTCTCCATTAAAGACTGCATTACTGGCAGTCTTTACTGTCTGAGCCAGTAATTCCAGCCAGGTATTCCCAGTGCATAGAAAAGTTATATTTATACTCTACTGTAATCTAAGTGTACAATAGCAGTATGTCTAAAAATATGTACATACCTTAATTTTGAAACACTTTATTAAAAAAATACTAACCATTGTCTGGTCCTCCAGTGAGTCATGATCTTGCAATAGCAACATCAAAGATCCTGATCACAGAGCACTGTGACAAATTTAATAATAATGAAAAAGTTCAAAATATTGTGAGAATTACTAAAAATGTGATGTAGGGACATGAAATGAGCTATTGGAAAAATAGTGTTGATAGACTTGCCCATTCAAGGTTGCCACAGACCTTCAATTTGTAAAACAAACAAAAACAACACAAGATCTGGAAAGTGGAATAAAATGAAGTATGCCTGTACCTTCATTTAGGTTTTCTGTTTATTCAGCCGTCTTCTATCCTTATTTTAACCCCCTCCCCCAGGAGGCTGCCCCTGTGTTCTGACATTTCCTCTCCTGCCATCCCCTGATGTCATGCTGGGCACCTTTGGTCTTTCTTCTCTTTCCCAACACACCTCGTCTTCAGTGCACTGCAGTGCCTCCTTGGGCACATCTTGTGTGTATATTTGTGCTCAGTCATGTCCAACTCTTTTGCAACCTCATGGCTTGAAGACCACCAGTCTCCTCTGTCCATGAGATTTCCCAGGCAAGAATACTTAAGGGGGTTGCCATTTCCCACTCCAGGGGATCTTCCCACATCTCCTGCATTGACAGGTGGATTCTTTACCAGTGCACCACCTGGGCAATCCTTAGGCACCTCTTACTCGGCCCTTGAATCAGCTGCAAATGCTTTACCTCTGAACTTTTCCCTACTGACCATGGTCTTGTACACAAACATTCTAGCCACCTGCCTGTTCTTTCACCCTCTTCTGGTGTCTCCTTCTTTCTTACCCATCATGTACTCTGTGAAGCACTATTTTACTATTGTTGTTCCTTGAATAACAGCGAGGGTTGGGGCATTGACCCTCAATACAATAAAAAATCATGTGTAACTTTACAGTCTGCTCTCTGTATCCATGGTTCTGCATCTGTGGATTCAACCAACTGCAGACTGTTTAGTACTCTGGTATGTCTTTAGTGAAAGAAATCTGAGTATAAGTAGACCTCTGCATTTCAAGCCCATGTTGTTCAACAGTCAATTGCTGAATGTTGTAGATATTACTTATTCCTTTTCTTGACTTTCTGCATAACTCCCTAGCAATTGACTGATCTTGGGCCAGTAAGCCACCTCTCTTCTCTGCTTTGGTTTTCCAGCTTTTAGACATCTTGCTACTTTTCAAGTCAAGGCCAAAGGAATAGAATTTCCTCCCTCTAGTTTATGTAGGAGAAGTTAATTTTTCTGTGATACGTTGATGTTGTATCATTGTAGGTGGGACCCTAATTCCCATGTGAAAGGTTGTTGGTTTTCCTTGTCCATGCTTGGCACCAAAGCCTTTTCCCAGCCAGGCTGGAATAGCTTTGAGTACAATCTTCATTACAGAAATAAATAGGAACCCATGTAAGAAGTGAGCCATTCAGCTTGGGCAAATGTGGAATGCACTGAGATGAAACTTATAGCTTATAATGGGAAACTAGTTCCTGGGAAACAGTGCAAATGTGCCTCCTGCTTTAGTGATAACTAGCCAAGAAATGTAGGAGACTGAGATGCAGTGCTAGGGAACTTCTAGCTCTCTGGAACCTGGAAATCAAACTCAAACTGCTTAGTGAGACATCCAAGGCCCCCCACAAACTAACACAGTCTATTCTTCCAGCTTGGTCTCCTGTTTCACGCTCTATCCAGCCATATTGATCTACTTACTGTTTTCTAATTGTTGTTGTTCAGTAGCTCAGTCATGTCCAACTCAGTCTTTGTGACCCCATGGACTGCAGCATGCCAGGCTTCCCTGTCCTTAATCGTCTCCTGGAGTTTGCTCAAACTCATTGAGTCGGTGATGCCATCTAACCGTCTCGTCCTCTGTTGTCCCCTTCTCCTCCTGCCTTCAATTTTTCCAGCATCAGGCTCTTTTCCAATGAGTTGGCTCTTTGCATCAGTATTGGCCAAAGTATTGGAGCTTCAGCTTCATCATCAGTCCTTCCACTGATTTCCTTCAGGATTGACTGGTTTGATCTCCTTGCTGTCCAAGGGACTCTCAAGAGTCTTCTCCAGCACCACAGTTTGAAGTTATCAATTCTTCGGTGCTCAGCCATTTTTATTGTCCAGCTCTCATATCTGTACAAGACTACTGGAAAAATCATGCATGCTTGCTAAGTCACCTCAGTCATGTCACTAGCTCTTTGCTGACCCTATGCAGTAGCCTGCCAGACTCCTCTGTCCATAGCATTCTCCAAGCAAGAATCAGGAGTGGGTTGCCATTTCCTCCTCCAGGGCTTATAGTTTTGACTATACAGACTTTTGTAGGCAAAGTACTATCTCTGCTTTTTAATACATTATCTAGGTTTGTCATTGCTTGTCTTCCAAAGAGCAAGTGTCTTTTAATTTTGTGGCTGCAGTCACCATCTGTAGTGATTTTGGAGCCCAAGAAAATGAAATCTGTCACTTTTCCTATTGTTTCCCCATCTACTTGCCATGAAGTGATGGGACCGGATGCCATGATCTTAGATTTTTGAATGTTGAGCTTTAAGCCAGATTTTTCACTTTCCTCTTTCACCTTCATCAAGAGACTCTTTAATTCCTCTTTGCTTTCTGCTATAAGGGTGGTGTCATCTATGTATCTGAGGTTATTGATATTTCTCCTGGCAATCTTGATTTTAGATTGTGCTTCATCCAGCCCGGCATTTCACATGATGTCCTCTGAATATACATTAAATAAGCAGGGTGACAGTATACAGCCTTGAAGTACTCCTTTTCCTATTTGGAACCAGTCTGTTGTTCCATGTCAGGTTGTAATTGTTGGTTCTTGACCTGCATACAGGTTTCTCAGTAAGCAGGGAACGTGATCTGGTATTCCTATCTCTTAAGAATTTTCTACAGTTTGTTGTGATCTACACAGTCAAAGGCTTTAGCATAGTCATTGTTTTTCTGAAACTCTCTTACTTTCTCTATGATCCAAAAGATGTTGGCAATCTGATCTCTGGTTCCTCTGCCTTTTCTCAATCCAGCTTGTAAACTGGAAGCTCTTGGTTCACATACTGCTGAAGCCTAGCTTGAAGGATTTTGAGCATTACTTTGCTAGCATGTGAAATGAGTGCAATTGGGTGGTAGCTTGAACATTCTTTGGCATTAGCCTTCTTTGGGACTGGAATGAAAACTGATCTTTTCCAGTCCTGTGGCCACTGCTGGGTTTTCCAAATTTGCTGGCATATTGAGTGCAGAACTTTCACAGCATCATCTTTCAGGATTTGAAATGGCTCAACTGGAATTCCATCACCTCCACTAGCTTTGTTTGGAGTGATGCTTCCTAAGGCCCACTTGACTCCACACTCCAAGATGCCTGGCTCTAGGTGAGTGATCACACCACCAGGTTATCTGGGTTGTGAAGATCTTTTTTGTATAGTTCTTCTATGTATTCTTGCCACCTCTTCTTAATGTCTTCTGCTTCTGTTATGTCTATACCATTTCTGTATTTATTGTGCCTATCTTTGCATGAAATTTTCCCTTGGTATCTCTAATTTTCTTGAAGAGATCTCTAGTCTTTCCCCTTCTATTCTTTTCCTCTATTTCTTTGCATTGTTCACTTAAAAGGCTTTCTTATTTCTCTTTTATTTTTTCTGAGAGAGAAAAAAAAATCTCTTTTCTTTTTTCTTTCTGAGCTGTATGTATGTCTTACAAGAGTAAGACATGATACTTGTAGAATTTAGAACAATGCGGGAAAGTAGAAAGGAAAAAGAGCTTTGATTGGCCACTCAGACAAAATAATTGAAAAACTTTCACTGTGTTTCCGTCTAGATTTTTTTCTCCCCTGAAAATATTGGGTTGGCCCAAAAGTTCATTCAGGGCTTTCCATCTGATGTTATGGAAAAATTTGAATGAATGTTTTAGTCAACCCAATAGTTATCTTTGTTTCTTGATTTTATGTAGTCTCTGTGTATTTCATGCTGCTTTTTAAATTAAATAGTACATAAACATTTTCCATATTCATAAAGCTCATAAACATCATTTTTATTTTATTTTTTGTCAACAACAGAAATTTATTTCTCATGATCTGTGGGCTGGAAGTCTGAGGTCAGGGTTCCAGTGTGGTTGGGTTTTGGAGACAGTGCTGTGGTGGTACAGCTGGCTAGCTTCTTGTTGTCACCTCAGAAAGACAGCTCTCCAGCTCTCCAGCCTCTTCTGATAACAGCACTACTCCCATTCGTTACAGTCCAACTCTCAAATCTGTACACGACTACTGAAAAAACCATAGCTCTGACTATACAGACCTTTGTCAGCAAAGTGATGTCTCTGCTTTTTAGTACCCTGTCTAGGTTGAACCACAAAAAAGACTGAGCACTGAAGAATTGATGCTTTTGAATTGTGGTGTTGGAGAAGACTCTTGAAAGTCCCTTGGACCGCAAGGAGATCAAACCAGTCCATCCTAAAGGAAATCATTGGAAGGACTGATGCTGAAGCTGAAGCTCTAATACTTTGGCCACCTGATCTGACGGGCTGACTCACTGGAAGAGACGCTGATGCTGGGAAAGATTGAGGACAGGAAGAGAAGAGGGTGACATAGAATGAGATGGTTTGATGGCATCGTTGACTCAGTGGACATGAGTTTGAGCAAACTCTGAGAGATAGAGAAGGACAGGGAAGCCTGGCGTGCTGCAGTCCAGGGGTTGCAAAGAGCTGGACACGACTTAGTGGCTGAACAACAACAATCCCCGTCTTGAGAGCTCCACTCTCAGGATCTTTGAGTGGCTCCACCCAAAGGCCCCATCTCCAAATATAGTCACACTGTGGATTAGATTTTATCATATGAATTTTATAGGATGCATTCACTCTATAACAGCATCTAAGTAGGTGCTAAGGAAGAATTGTATCCTCTTATGACTGCCTCACATTGCCTGTTAATGAGCTAAGTAGAGAGTGCCCATTATCTGAGCTCACTGTGAGGAGCTCCTCAGAGCTCTGTATGAGGTGGGGTAGCAGGAAAGGGAGAGATGCTTCTGAGGTTCTCTCGGTGATGGAGATCAAAGCCTTCACTTTCAGAAGCCTGTCAAAATAGCTGAAGCTGTGACTCTCCAACTTCTCTTATGATGATAGTGTAGTAAGTTTCTGCAGAAGAGCTACAAGGATTGAAACAAAAAACTGTTTATGGAAAGGGGCCAGACAGACTCCCAGGAAGTCAGGCAATGTGGGTATCAAGCAAGAGTTAAGCATTTTCAACCTCTCTGCTCCACAGGTCAGGTTAAAATTCCAACATCCCTGACTTTAGATTAAATTTCATCTGTCCCAAAGGAAAGATCTTTGAGGTGTATATTTATATGATAAGATCAGAAGAACAATGGTCCCAGAATGGTTCACAATTAAACAATCTGGCAGTCAGAAATGCTTTACAAAGAAGAGGAACACTCTGATAATGAACAGGCTTGGGGGCTCCCTTGGACATGAGGCATCCAATTCTATTTTCCCCTATACAAGCCCTGGAGAAGGAAATGGCAACCCACTCCAGTATTCTTGCCTGGAGAATTTCATGGACAGAGGAGCCTGGCAGGCTGCAGTCTGCGGGATCACAAAGAGTCAGACACAAATGAGCAACTAGCACTCACTTACCTAACCACGTAGAGCTTTCTTCAAGTAAAGCAACTGGATAGAGCTTCAAGAAAATAAATTACTTCTTAGAATGCAGCTTCAATCAACCCCTGAAACTTCACCCACTTGCCAAAGGTGTCACATGTTTCAATAAGCAGAAGAGTGGCAGTGGCTGTGGCATAACATGCCATCATAGGGAGAGACTTTTAATGCCAGTTTTTGGACATGTGAAAGCAGGAAGCCAGTTTATTTCTGAATGCAAAGTGTCTGCATCAGAAGAATCAGAAGACCTTGTCTGGGTGTGTCAGTGTGGTTTCCTTCATTTTTTCTCCCTGTAGGTAGACCCATGTAGAAGTCCTGCTTTTGAATCAGAGGTCAGATTCTCTTCCTCTTCCACGGTGACTGAGGCTTAGATTGTGGAAAAAGGTCATCACAGGTGCAGTTCCTCCTAAATAGGAAAGCATGTATTGGGGTCTGTAATTGAGTACTCTTCAAAAAGAGTAGGGGTGTTTGAACTGTGAAGGCTCTGTTGACAAATTCTATCTAAGAGAATGGATGGAAATCTGAAAAATTACCTGATTAGCCCGCGGTATCTCAGCATCCTGTATGAGCCCCGTTTTGAGCAAGCTACTCTGGCTTCAGTTAAGACCAGTCTGGCTAAATATCTGCTTTGCTTCAGGGTTTGTTTGGCTGTTCGGATTGAAACACAGGAAAGGCAGTCATGGAACACTTACTTGCCTGCCTTTTCCAAGTGTAGTAAGGACTCGTGGATAAATGTCTTGATAGGTAGGCTTGCGTGAAATATCACTGAATCTAAACCTCATCCCTCCTGTGAATTTTCTAGGTAATCTGCATTTCTGGATGGTCCATGATGATTAGATATCTGGTTTCTGGTCTGGTAGGTGTTCTGTCAATTTATTGTGCATTTTGTTTGATGTACGAGAAGGTAAAATTTGTTCTGAAAAAGTCCAGTTTTATTGATCGGACTCACATCAGCAGATGCATTTTCTAATACCTGATTTTGGTATATTCTCCAGATACATTACCTGAATGTCATTTTTAATGACAGTGTTGTTGTTGTTTAGTTGCTAAGTCATATCTGACTGTTTCGTGACCCCATGGCCTGTAGCCCGCCAGGCTCCTCTGTCCATGGGATTTCCCAGGCAAGAATACTGGATTGGGTTGCCATTTCCTACTCCAGGGGATCTTCCTAACCCAGGGGTCAAACTCACGTCTCCTGCATTGGCAGGCGGATTCTTTACCACTGAGCCACCAGGGAAGCCCAATGATAGCATAGAATTACACTAAATATATTTGCTTCACTTCCTGTTAACAATGTTCTCTTAGCCTAAAACACCCATCTAAAAAATGTTTTCAAATGTTACTCCCTGCCTAAAACAGACTTAAGTGCCCTTCTCTCTGTGTTCTGGTAGGATGAACTCATAAACTTGCACCTCTGAACAGGTCTAATTGCATTCTGTATTTGGTTTCAATGTCTGTGCACCTGCATATGCACAAACGTATACAGAATTATAAACTTCCTGATGAAAGTGAAAGAGGAGAGTGAAATATTTGGCTTAAAACTCAACATTCAGAAAACTAAGATCATGGCATCCGGTCCCATCAAATAGATGGGGAAACAATGGAAACAGAGAGAGACTTTATTTTGGGGGGCTCCAAAATCACTGCAGATGGTGATTGCAGCCATAAAATTAAAAGATGCTTGCTCCTTGGAAGAAAATCTGTGACCAACCTAGACAGCATGTTAACAAGCAGAGACATTACTTTGCCAACAAAGGTCCGTCTAGTCAAAGCTGTGATGTTTCCAGTAGTCATGTATGGATGTGAGAGTTGGACTATATAGAAAGCTGAGTGCCGAAGAATTGATGCTTTTGAACTGTGGTGTTGGAGAAGACTCTTGAGAGTCCCTTGGACTGCAAGGAGACCCAACCAGTCCATCCTAAAGGAGATCACTCCTGGGTGTTCATTGGAAGGACTGATGTTGAAGCTGGAACTCCAGTACTCAGGCCACCTGATGCGAAGAACTGACTCTTTGGAAAAGACCATGATGCTGGGAAAGAGTGAAGGCAGGAGGAGAAGGGGACAACAGAGGATGAGATGGTTGGATGGCATCACCAACTCGATGGACATGAGTTTGAGCAAGCTCCGGGAGCAGGTGATGGACAGGAAAGCCTGGCGTGCTGCAGTCCATGGGGTCACAAAGAGTTGGACATGACTGAGTGACTGGACTGAACTGACCTGAGCTCAGGTACTAAATCTTAACCGTTTTAGACATATTGTCTACCTGGGCCGACTCTTAATAAATATTGTGAAATAATACAGTGTTTTACTCTGCCTAGTAAAAGCTTTTTCACAATTTGTATATTTATAGCAAGTTGGTATTTTTCCTATAGTGCCAATTAGTATTTCATTTTTATTATGTGACTAAGCATCTTCCAGTAACTTGTCAGTGGTAAGAAGCAGAATCTGGTTTCCATTGTAACAAATTAGCACAAACCTGTGAAACAGCTACTGCTTGTTATTTCAGAAAGCTACTTCCAATTGACAAATCTCATGCCACATAGTGTCTTTTCTTTCAGAAGACAATCAGGTGCATTTTTTTCCTTCTGTGGAAAAAAAATGATAAAAATGAAGTGATGGTAGGGAGTAGGCCTCCTTGTTTGTGAGGTAGGTACCGAAGGAAATTGCATATTCTTTATTGTGGGAATTTCATCATTCCCAGCAACCCAAATATGTGAATCTGGAAATCCCAATTTTCCACCCCTTTCAGTTTCTCTTCTGAATGTCTGTGGGTAATGAAATGAAAGGTGATTCATTCCTTCAACAAACCCTAAAAACTGTATGTCTGGCCCTATGCTAAGATTTGGAGCTAAAAAGATGACATGGTCCTGAAAACTAAAAGCTTCCAGTGTTGGAGCTTACAACCAAATAGAGGATCTCATAAATCTTTCCCCTGCCTCTTTTTTTTGTTGATTCCATGGGCTGAACACCATTTGACATCCTAAAGAGTAGGATCTTAATGAAGCAACCGAAAGCACCAGAAGCAATTAAATTTAAAATGAAAGCACTTCATACTGAGAAGGATACAGAATCAATTTTCGGGTGTTCTTGAAAAAAGTGCATAACCTGAATTTAGTCATCAGGGAATAACAGAAAAAGCTAAACTGAGAGACAATCTATACAATACTTGCTAACTACCCTTCAAAAATATCATTAAAGAGGAAAGAAAACAAGATGTTTTTTTAAAAAAAGTGCCAATTAATAGGCACTTTTTTAAACCTAGCATTATTGAGATTCATTCATGCTGAATATATCAGTTAGTTAGTTAAGTTGCTCAGTTGTGTCCGACTCTTTGCGACCCCATGGACTGTAGCCCACCAGGCTCCTCTGTCCATGGGATTCTCCAGGCAAGAATACTGGAGTGGGTTGCCATTTCCTTCTCCAGGGGATCTTCCCGACCCAGGGATTGAACCCAGGTCTCCCGTATTAGAGGCAGACGCTTTAACCTCTGAGCCACCAGGGAAGCCGAATATATCAGTACTACATTCATTTTTACTATGCTTAGTAGTCTATCCAGTGAATAAACAGTTTATCCATTTATTGAGGGAAATTAAAGCGTTTCCAGTTTTCTTATTCATTTTTATTGTTCAGTTGCAAGCCATGCTGTGAAGGTATTTCTTGTACAAGTCTTCTAAGATAGAGGTCCCTCACCTTGGGCTGCACAGCAGGAGGTGGGTGGCAGGTGAATGAGTGAAGTTTCATCTGTATTTACAGCTGCTCCCCATCCCTTGCATTACCACCTGAGCTCTGCCCCCTGTCAGGCCAGGGGCAGCATTAGATTCTCACAGGGGCATGAACCCTAACCCTAAAGTCAAGGCAGAATATCCTGAGATTGCTGCAAAATAGAAATAAAGAGCACATGAAATGTAATGTACTTAAATCATACTGAAATCATCCCCCACCCATGGTCCATGGAAAACTTGTCTTCCATGAAAACAGTGTCTGGTGCAGAAATACTTGCAGACCGCCGTTGTAAGATATGTAAGAGTTTCTCCATATACTTAGGAATGAAACACTAACCCATGTTATTTGCATATGTTTCACTTTATTAGTGAAAATAAAACTAATGCAAAAATAGTTTCCAAAGTACTTGTAGCAATTTATTGTCCCACCAACAGAGCTTTCCATTTCTCTTTCCATTGCTCTACATTCTTGCTTACACTTGGTATCATTAAACTTTTCATTTGTAACCATTAGATAGGTATGCAGGATGTCACTAGAGTTTACTTTGGATTTTCCTGATTACTAATGAAATCGAGTATCTTTTCATTTTTGTATTGATAATTTCTTTTATGAAGTGGCCATTAAAGTCTTTCCAGTTTTCTGCTGGGTTGTTGTATTGGTCTTTTTCCTGTTGATGCAATGGCATTCTTTATACAGCCCACATAGTAACCCTTTATTGTTTATATGTGTAGCAAATATCTTCTCCCAGTTTGTGACTTTTAGTTTCCTTCTCTTTATAGTGCCTTTGGATGAATACTAACTTAATTTTAAGACGATTTTAGTCAGTCTCTTCCTTTATTGTTTTTACATTTTACATTTGGGAAATTCTTTCTTACAGTTCAGTTCAGTTCAGTTGCTCAGTCGTGTCTGACTCTTTGCGACCCCATGAATCGCAGCACGCCAGGCCTCCCTGTCCATCACCAACTCCCGGAGTTCACTCAGACTCATGTCCATTGAGTCAATGATGCCATCCAGCCATCTCATCCTCTGTCGTCCTCTTCTCCTCCTGCCCCCAATCCCTCCCAGCATCAGAGTCTTTTCCACTGAGTCAACTCTTCGCATGAGGTGGCCAAAGTACTGGAGTTTCAGCTTTAGCATCATTCCTTCCAAAGAACACCTACAGCTGATCTCCTTCAGAATGGACTGGTTGGATTGCCTTGCAGTCCAAGGGACTCTCAAGAGTCTTCTCTTGAGAACACCACAGTTCAAAAGCATCAATTCTT
>SJYQ01104487.1:147248-173477 GCA_006410935.1 Redunca redunca | reverse complement strand
CTTGGTCATGATGAATTATTCTTTTTATACATTTCTGAGTTTTTGTTAAGATTTTGTTAAGATTTTTATATCTTTGTTCATAAATGAGATTAGGCCTATAGTTATCCTATCTTGTACTGCCATTGTCAAATTTTAATATCAAATTTATGGAAACCTTATAAAAAGAGTTGAGGGACAAAGAATTCTTTCTTCTTCTGTGAAAATGGAAGTGTTAGTCACTCAATCATGCCTGATTCTCTGCAACTCCATGGACTGCAGCTTCCAGGCTCCTCTGTCCACGAGACTTCCCAGGCAAGAATACTGAAATGGGTTGCCATTCCACTGAACTGAACTGAAAAAAAGTCTTGCCACAGGGTTATTAGAGTTTCCGGTCTGGAAGAACCTATGTTTAGCTTTTTTGATCTGTACTAATTTGTATTCTAATTCAGTATTTCTAGTGTTATTTTAACAATTTCCTTTCTCCTAATTCTTTAGATTTATTTTAGGAATCTTTTCATGATTTCTTAAAATAAATGATTAGCTCATTAAATTTCAATCTTTTTTTTTAAACACTAAGGGTTAAAATTTCCCTGTAAGTCAGTTCAGGTTTAATTGAATTTTAGTCAATTCAGGACTAAAAATATTAATGTCCTGTGACCTTGTTAACCTATTTCTGGGATACTATCCACAAGAAATAAATAGAAGATGAAAAGAATTAGCCAGTAGATTAAAAGTTTTATACACATAGATAAAAATACACTGAATATTTATGATGGTGAAAAAAATAGAAACAAACTTGGATTCCAACAATAGAAGAGTGGTTAAGTAGCTATGACACAGCTGCAAGATAGCATATTATGCAGTCATTAGAATCATCTATAAAGAATTTGTGATAACACTGTTAAGTTATTATCATAATGATATGTAAATAATACAGAATGTACACTATGATTTCAATTACTATAAAAACAACTATAGAAAAAATTCTAAGAGGAAGTCATTCTAAATAGTAACATTAGTTGGTGAAATTTGGATTTCTCCCTTCCATCCCACCTTCTTGTGTTTTTCATATTTCCTGCAATATCCATATATATTTTTTACAATTAGGGAAAATAAAGCTACAGACAGCAGTTGATTGTTAGCTAGTGTTTGGTTGTGTATAATTGGTCTTTCACTCCATGTCATTCAATTTTGGCTGCACTGGGTCTGCATCGCTGCCGTAGGCTTCTCTGGCTGAGGTGAGCAGGAGCTCCGGTCCAGCTGTGTGCTGGCTCCTCACTGTGCTGGCCTCTCTTGCTGCAGGGCACAGGCTCTAGGGCACGCGGGCATCAGCAGCTGTGGCAAGTGGGCTCTGGAGCAGAGGCCAGTTGTGGCACATGAGCTTAGCTGTGCCACTAAGTAGAGTGCGCTGTGGCATGTGGCAGGGGATTGCCAACCACTGGACCACCAGACAAGTCCCCCTTTTATTGTTTACTTGACATTTTAAAATATCAAAGTATAAAGCCATTTAAAATATGTGATATAGATCTATAAAGTGAAAATTAATGTTTCAAATAGATGCTTTATTGCAGTTTATGTCTCACAGGTAAAGTATCGATGGAAGGGAACCAGTGCATTGCTTCCAGTCATCTAAGCCCCTGGACTAAACCAATAGCCACTGGATCCTTCAGCCCACATGTGACAGAGTTGCCAAGGAAACGAAGACGGAGTGATTCAGACCCATCGCAGTAAGTGAATTTCTTCCTGTAACCCTAGGAAATCTTCAACCCTAGGGAGAAAAGAAAAAGATTACATTTTAAACAAATTAAAACCTTTTGTTTATTTTTATTTTTTTTTAATTGAAGTGTAGTTGGTTTATAATTTTGTGTTAGTGTCTGGTGTATAGCCAAGGGATTCAGTTATACATATACATATATATTCTTTTCTATTATGGTTTAATATATGGATGTTAAATACTTGTGCTGACCTGTACAATGCGACCTTGTTGTTTATCCATTCTAGATTGTCTATAATAGTTTGCATCTGTTAGTCCCAAATTCTTAATTCACACCCGCTCCTTGGCAACTGTAAGTCTGTTCTCTCTGGCTGTGAGTCTATTTCGTTTTGTAGATAGGCTCACTTGTGTCCTATTTACATTCCAGATATAAGTGATACCGTGTGGTGTTTGTCTTTTTCTTTATGACTTACTTGGCTAGTATGATCATCACTAGGTCCATCCATGTATCAGCAGAATGCATTATTTCATTCTTTTTTATCCCTGAGTAATATTCTATTATGTATATATATATATCTTCTTTAGAAAAAGATTACTTTTAAACTATTACTTTAAATTACATGGTAATTAAAAATTTGGACAGGGTAGATTACTTACCCACCCGGCTGCTACCTCTGTCATTGACTGATCCAACTCAAGGTTATTAGCTATCCAGGAAGGTCAACTGGGATCTGAAAGACATAGGAACTTGAGGTTAATTTGCTTAACAGTTAAGATATTTGCCTTCTTAATTGAAATACTTAACCTTGAGGAAATCATCTTACATGTTTGGCTGAAAATAATCACAACTTGCTTCTTGATTTACTCATCATTTATGTAACAACCAACCCTTGGTTATCTGTGGCAACTTTAATCAATTAAAACTCTTGTTTTCCATGTTTATTAAGCTAAGTAGATAATAAAATCAATGTTGAGAATACTTTCTATCTCCTTGTTCATTTTGTTGCCTAATGCAGCTTGCATTCTCAAATATTCCTTAATGATCTCCCCAAACATAGGGTTTTTATAGTGAAAATAATAGGGCAAGATAAATATAACAATCTAGAGCAATTCATTTTAAGCTGGTACTTTCTTTACATGAATGTGAAAGTTGATGACCATTCTCCGTCATGAATGACTGGAAAAGTCCTGAGTAGGGGACAAGATGAGGATGTAATGAAATATCCAACTCTTTTTAACTCAGTTCTCCCTAGTACACTTTATAATTTAGCTTCAGTTTCCAAGATGGCAGAATCAGTGTTATTCAAATGGAAGGACCAACACACTTTCCAAGCCACATATAAAAGGTATATAAAGATTGTATACATAAAAGTATATAAAGATGATATACTGTTTTTGATTGTCTGTATTCTCTTAGTCTCTTCCAATAAAGTGGATGATTATAAATAACTACAGCTGGCCAAGTGGCAGTCTACCTAGAACTGTTTGCTGTTCTGCATCCTGAATTATCAGGTGGTAGTCCCATTCCCAGGTGGCTCTGGGCTTCCCAGGTGGTCCTAGTGGTAAAAGAACCTGCCTGCCAGTGCAGGAGACGGAAGTGATGCAGGTTCGATCCCTGGGTCAGGAAGATCCCCTGGAGAAGGAAATGGAAACCCACTCCAGTATTCTTGGAGCCTGGAGAATCCCATGGACAGAGGGACTGGTGGGCTCTGGTCCATAGCATCGCAGAGTCGGATATGACTAGAGAGACTTAGCATGCATGCAGTCTTCATTCACCTCGAGCTAGAAATGACTGTTAGTCCTTTTTATTTTCTTCTTTTTTCTTTAGAATCATAAGTACCATTGTTCTTTCTCAATATTTAAATAAGAATATGACTTTCAAATGAGAACTAGAGTCACACAATAGAACTTGCATCACACATGTCCCAAGGGGCCATGGTTGAGCCAGTGGTTTTGAGAGTGAATGGAAAAATGAGGGCAGTGACAAGGGAAATACTAGAAATATCAGTTCAATTCAGTCACTCAGTTGTGTTTGACTCTTTGCAACCCCATGGACTGCAGCATGCCAGGCTTCCCTGTCCATCAGCAGTGCTGGTAGCTTACTCAAACTCATGTCCATTGAGTTGGTGATGACATCCAACCAACTCTGTCATCCCCTTCTCCTCCTACCTTCAATCTTTACCAGCATCAAGGTCTTTTCTAATGAGTCAATTCTTTATATCAAGTGGCCAAAGTATTGGAGTTTCAGCTTCAGCATCAGTCCTTCCATGAATATTCAGGGTGGATTTCCTTTAGGATTGACTGGTTGGATCTCCTCTCCAAGGGACTCTCAAGAGTCTTCTCCAACACCACAGTTCAAAAGCATCAATTCTTTGGCGCTCAGCTTTCTTTTATGGTCCAACTCTCACATCCACGCATGACTACTGGAAAAAACAATAGCTTTGACTATATGAACCTTTGTTGGTAAAGTCTCTGCTTTTTAATGTATTGTCTAAGTTTGTCATAGATTTTCTTCCAAGGAGCAAGCATCTTTTAATTTCATGGCTACAGTCACCATCTGCATTGATTTTGAAGCCCTAGAAAATTTAGTGACAATATACTGATGGATAATGGCTTTCTGGTAGAAGGCAACCCTAAAGATTATTTATTACACACATTTTAGAAAATGAAGCAGCTACAACTCAGAAACATCAAGTACCTCACCCGGCATTATCCAGCTAGTTGGAATGCCTAATTGTCAGTGTAGTGGTTTCCTATTTACACCCTACTTCCTGTCTCTCTGCAGCTGGACAGGGGAGGGTGTTTCTAGCACATGAAGACAGCCATGCTGTCCAATTTTCCAGCATATCTTGTAGGGATGACCGAAGGCCTCTTCCCTTCCAGGTCAGGAATCATGAAAGAAAAAGTGGTGGAAAAACTTTCTCAGAATCCCTTTACCTGTCTCCTTTCAACAAGGGTAGAAATGTCAGCATTCAGTTGCAGCAGGTAAGTACTGGACTCTCACGTGACATAATTTCTACTTGAAGAGCACATAGAGTGGCAGCAGAAAGTGAATGTACACCCCCTGATTTGCTCATTATCTATCCCAGAACTTCTCCACTCGGCCCCAATCCTTCTTTCATTTCACCATTTTCCATTCTAATGAAATAAGGGATGTCAAAGTGCTTTATGAATTTTACAAAGTACTGACTGTGCAGCATCCTTCCCAGAGACTCAGGGCATAAGGTTGATTTCGTTGGTGGAGCCTCCAAACACTGGATATTTTTAAACAGAAGAGAATGTGCGAGAAGTTTCACCCTTTCTGCAGCACTGTTGGATTTGAATGGAGAGCTGCTTCTTTAAAAGGGTCATTGATGAAGATTCCTTGGAATGCAATCATTAAACATTTACTGAGTATCTACAATGTGATATCTGCATTAAACATTTATTATCTACAATATATCTACTGCATGCTGCAGTCCATGGGGTCGCAAAGGGTCAGACACGACTGAGCGACTGAATTGAAATGAAGAATGTGATACCCAGTAAGCAAGGAGGAAGACATATATAAGGCACAATAAATCTGTACAAATGGGAACGATACAAAGAATTATTACATATCATGATAATTTCCATAAGAGGGACCCTAGGTATTATGGCAGCAAGGCAAATTGGGTGTTTAAATAATAATGAGATCAGAAGTAAAGACCAACTTCCTAGAAATGTTGATGGCAGCTAAGTTTTGAATGAAAAATAGGGATGAGCCATTCAGAGCAGAAGCAGAGAAGGTATTTCAGACACTAATAAGGAAAATGGAGGCATTGTGAGAACTTGATCAGATTACATTTTTAAAACTTTTGTTTACCTTTGCACTTTTAAAAAAGCTTTTTATTGTAGCAAAATATATGTAACATAAAATTTGTCATTTTAACTACTTCTAAGTGTACAATTCAGTGGCATTAATTACATTCGCAATGTTGTACAATCATCAGCACTGTCTGTTTCTAAAACTTCTCCATCACCCGTCAGAAACACTGTACCCATGAAACAGTGGTTGTCCCTTCCTTTCCCTGGCCCCTGGTAACCTCTAGCCTACTCTCTAGCTCTGAGAATTTGCCTATTCTAGGTATGTCATCTAAGTGGAATCATACAATATTTGTCCTTTTATCTCTGGCTTATTTCACTTAGTGTAGTGTTTTTAAGTTTCACCTTCATTGTAGCAATGTAGCAGAACTTCATCCTTTTTTATGGCTGAATCATATTCCATTGTATGTATATGCCACATCTTATTTATCTGTTCATTTGTTGGTGGCATTTGGGATGTTCCCACTTTTTGGCTGTTGTGAATAATACTGCTTTGAACGTTGGTGCATGAGTATCTGCGTCTCTGCTTTCAAATTTCAGTTCTTTTGATTATATACCTACAAGTCGAATTGCTGGGTCAGATGGTAATACTATGTTTAGTGTTTGAGGAACCACCAAACTGTTTTCCACAGTACCTTCACCATTTTACATTCCCACCAGAAATGTGAGGAATCCAGTTTCTGCATATCCTTGCTGACACTTGTTATTTTCCATTAAAAAAAAAAAGCTATCCTAGTAAGTGTGAAGTGGTACAGATTGATATTTTTAAAGGAGCACTCAGGAAACAGTATGGAGGATGGACTGACGGAGGAAAATCCATCAGGCAGAGAAAACAGCAGAGAGACGGTTGCTGGGGAATGGGTTTTCTGAGCACTGGTCCAAGAGAGTAGCCTGGGCAGGAAGAGCCTGGAGAGGGAGGGACATATTATGACACATTCAGAAGAGAGAATCTCTAAGATTCACTCTTGTTCATAAGGAAGAGTAGGAATTTAAGAAGCATCCAAATTTTCTGACTTGGACCTGGATGGAGGATGGTATTTCACTCACTGATATTGAGGGAAAGATGATTAATTCAGTTTTGGCTACAAGGAGAATGTGAAATTTATGGGAATCTTTAAGTAGGCAGTTGGATATAAGGGTCTGGAACTCAGGGTTGAGGTATGGCCTGGAGATGGAGATTCAGACACCATTAATGTATAAAGAACAAGAGCAGTGACTGGCATGGATGCATATATGGGTACAGGAAAGATGGGGGAGGCTCAGGGAGGAGGGGCGCCTACCCAAAATGTGAGGAGATGGGGCTGTAAAATGAGCATGGTATCTCAGAAGGGAAAGGAAGAAAGTTTCAAAAAGGAGAAAGGCATGGAAAGCAGCAAATTGGAGGAGTGTTTTGACCATATTTGCTTCCAATTTCATTTGTTTTTGCTTGATTCATGAGGAGGGCCTACATTTCATTCAAAATGCAGTGAAAGTTTTCAAGGAAACCTCCACTGTGTTTTGAAAAAGTTATATTACTTAGTATAAGAAGCTACACTAAAAAAATGCCTCTAAGTAATTAATGTGAATGTTATTGATATCAGTGAGCTTATTAAAATTCATAAGTAAAAATACCTTTACTATAGACCAAATGCCAGTATGGAGAAAACATACAAAGAGCAAATTTACTAATTGTCTAGGTTCATGTTGCAAAGGAATGAACTGTTTGACTAATGAGATCGTGCCTTTTTTCTGTTCTGCACAGGACCATTAAAGTGTATTTTGATTTCTTAAGTACAGTCGGTTTGGATTTCATCATGGAGGCAAATTTAGCCAGTGAGTTAATTTGCTAAGATATGTATAATCAAAGCAAAAGCATGATTTAAAACAGTTAAACTTTACCTTTTGAAACTGAAGTAATATGTATCTATATATGGGGCTTTCCTGGTGGCTCAGCAGTAAAGAATCTGCCTGCAACGCAGGAGGCCCAGGTTCGATCCCTGAGTCAGGAAGATCCCCTGGATGGGGCATGGCAATCCACTCCAGTATTCTTGCCTGGAGAAGCCCATGGACAGAGGAGCCTGGCAGGCTGCAGTCCATAGGATTGCACGGAGCAGGACACAACTGAAGCAACTAAGCAGCAGCATACCTATATATGGGGATTCCCAGGTGGCTTAGTGGTAAAGAATCCGTTTGCCAATACAGGAGACATGGGTTCAATCCATGGATCTGAAAAATCCCCTGGAGAAGGAAATGGCAAGCTACTCCAATATTCTTGCCTGGGAAATCCCATGGACAGAGGAGTCTGGTGGGCAACAGTCCATGGGGTCGCAAAGAGTCTGACATGACTGAGCAACTGAGCACACATGCATATGTGTATATAATTCCAGGTCATTAGGGAAAAAATCATTCATCCTGTATCATTATTTTCTACTTTAATCCTTAGATGTGAAGTCAGGCAGAAAGGAGAGGGGAAAAAAAAGCTGACTTAGTCTAACACTCTCTATTGCTTCAAAAAGGCTGTTTAATTTTATACCACAGAGCAGGCTGATAATGAGAGAGGCAGAGAGGAAGGCCCATGAGCCTACATAGAACAAGCTTCACTGGCCTCCTGTTAGGTCTATGACCTCGAGCAGTAACCTTATTGGGCCTCAATTCCTTCATCTTTAAAATGGGGAGAGTAATAGCTACATGGAAATCAGTCCTGAGTATTCATTGGAAAGACTGATGCTGATAGTCCAATACTTCGGCCACCTGATGTGAAGAACTGACTCATTGGAAAAGACCCTGATGCTGGGAATGATTGAAGGGGAGAAGAGGGGATGACAGAGGATGGCATCACCGACTCAATGGACGTAAGATTGAGTAAACTCCGGGAGTTGGTGATAGACAGGAAGGACTGGTGTGTTGCAGTCCACGGGGTCGCAAAGAGTCAGACATGACTGAGTAACTGAACTGAACTGAACTGAATAACTACATGATTCTTAAATGGGGTCGGAATCAAATAACACATGTGAAAATACTTTTGATAAAGTGTCATCAAAGTTATTTATTTAGACAGTGATAAGGAAAAACATCCTTTGATTAAAAGCTTTTATCTTAGTGGTCCTATTTTATTTGGAACATTTATATGCATCTCTTCATAAATTTTATTACTGAGATTAAGTCTTCTATAAACAGCATGTATTATCTTTTTTAAGCAGGAAAATAGTATTGAAATCTCAAATAAAATACATCATATGAATAAAATAGTTCACAGGTAGATCAAACTCTTTTCAAAGTCTAGAAAATGATCATTGTTAGTCTTCTAAAAGAGGGAAACTTGGCAACATGAGTCAGAAGCCTTAAAGCAGTTATCCATACATTGTACATCTGAAGGTTTATCCTGGACTTCCCTGGTGGCTCAGACAGTAAAGAATCTGCCTGCAATGTTGGAGAACCAAGTTCCATCCCTGGATTGGGAAGATACCTCGGAGAAGGGAATGGTTACAAACTCCAGTATTCTTTCCTGGAGAATCCCATGGACAGAGGATCCTGGTAGGCTACAATGCATGGGGTCACCAAGAGTCGGATAAGACTGAGGGACTACCAAAGTTTTATCCTAGGAGAATAATCGAAGATGCATGCACCACAGTGGTATTAGGCACACTATTTATAATACTGAAAAATTAGAATATTGAGATATCTAGTAATAGAAAAATTTTAAATAAATTATAGCATAGCTAACCAATGGGCCACTATTTAGTCATTAAAAATTGTGTTCTTCAAGAATATTTGAAGCTAGGAGAAAATATTTATGTTATAGTGTAAAGTGAATCAGACAAGACATGAAAAATTTTACATGGTCATCTGAATTTTATTTTATATATTTATATCAATATATACACAAATCTATATAAATACCCTCCATGCTCCACAACTCCCTCCCAGCCCCCATGACTAAGTTAAATAGTCAAAGCTGTTTTTTTATGTATCTAGATACATGTCTGGGCTTCCCAGGTGACTCAGTAATAAAGAATCCACCTGCCAATGCAGGAGACTCAAGAGATGCAGGTTTGATCCCTGGGTCAGGGAGATCCCCCTGGAGAAGATCATGGCAACCCATTCCAGTATTCTTGCCTGGAAAATCTCATGTACAGAAGAACCTGGCAGGCTACAGTCCATGGGGTCACAGAGAATCGGACACGACTGAGCAACTAAGCACACACACAGATACATGTCTACGAAAGACATGTAGGGGAGACCCATTAAAATGTTGATTGTAATTATTTACAGATGAGATTATGGAAGCTTCACCATGAATTTTTAAAATGCCCTTTCAAAAATTAATACACTTGAGAGTATATATTTTAAAACACATATTTGAAGAAAAACTACTCGGCCTGCATGATTTTTTAATGTGGAAAATATTTTATCACCATCACTTTGGTAGTGGTCTGGTGACTACATTCTGAATGAATAAATGCACTGCCACATATGTACCTGTATGTAAGTATATATATATAAATATTTATACACACACATATATACATTTAGAATATTCTGCTAAGGCATATACTAATGTGAAAATTAATATTATTGGCAAGTGATCAGTTTCCAGTTTTCAAAATTATTTCTTATTGTCTAGATGAATTTTCAGACAAAATTAAAGGTCTTAGAGTTTTAATAAATTTTCAGGCTATTTAATAGAGCTTTTACAACGTTTTTGGCTAAGCCATCCATTGTTTTAAAAATAGCTATTTTATTTAATGTTATTTCTATGAATATACTCCCTTTCAAGATTGGCATAGCATAATTTCTAAACAGAGCAGCAATTATTATTCACTGTTGCTGCACATAGTTATTGTTACCTGATGGAGATGGGGTACCTGTCAGCTTTGGTACAAGAGCAGCTCACCCAGACAATGATAATCATTTCAATTAGGAACTCAGGGTAGCATGTATAACTAAAGACTTAATTGGAATTAGGATGATTGAACTTAATCTCACATTTATTTCTCAAGAATTACTGAAGATCTGTTTCATGTAGTTTGATACTTTATCTTGCTTTTTTGAAGAATGGAAGATGGTGAACAAGTCCTTCAGGTACAATGAACCATTGAGAGGGTATCTGGTGGGTGGGGAAGGTCACATATGCAGACCACTAGCTGAAGCAAATAGTGATGTCAAGATAGAATAGATTCATGAATATTAGGTTTTTCTCATATGTTCTGCTCTGAGATGTAGTGATCATCATATACCTTATATCTTTTTTCTCTATCTACTTGGATAACATTTTAGCTTATGTGTCTTTAAATTTTTCTTAGAATAGCTATTTATTAAAAACAACTATTATTTCCTTGAAGTACTAGAGAAAACCTAATTCATCCAATAAGCAAATTAGAATTACTTACAAGGAGCTTCTGATTATTAGGAATCCATTGTCATAAATTCTGTCAATTGTTTCATCATATTCTTTCAACATCAACAAATATTTTTCTACCTCTGGCCTCATGGCCAGATCTCAATTTTGCTTTTTCTCCATTTATTCCTTTTTTTTTTAATAAGACTTTATGAAATACTGACATAGTTCAAAGTGACAATAGCTGTTCACAGGATTAAGAGCCAGAGCCCTGACAAATTATTAAGCAGAAAACTGTCCTCTGGGTACCTTTCTTTAATAAAATTCTCCAAGAAATCTTTTCAAGTGCACCCCCTTCAAGAAAAGTACCTTATTCAAAAACTGGCTATCTCACCTTCCTCTCTGTTTCCTAGCTCCCAACATCACTATTCCTTATTCCCAACTGATGAGAAGAATTGTGATGAAACATGGTCCACTGGAGGAGGAAATGGCAACCCACTCCAGTATTCCTGCCTGGAGAACCCCATGAACAGTATAGAAAGGCAAAAAGATATGACACCAGGAGATGAGCCCCACAGGTTAGTAGGTGTCCAGTATGCTACTGGGGAAGAGCAGAGGGCAATTACTAATTGTTCCACAAAGAATAAAGCAGTTGGGCCAAGTGGAAATGGTGCTCAGTTGTGGACATGTCTGGTGATAAAAGTAAAGTCTGATGCTATAAATTACAATATTGCATAGGAATCTGGAATGTTAGGTCCATGAATCAAGGTAAATTGGACGTGGTCAAGCAGGAGATAGCAAGATTGATTGAAGATCTTAGGAATCAGTCAACTAAAAAGGATGAGAATGGGTGGATTTAATTCAGATGACCCTTGTATATACTACTGTGGGGAAGAATCACTTAGAAGAAATGGAGTGGCCCTCATTGTCAACAAAAGTGTCTGAAATGCAATATTTGGATGCAATCTCAGAAACGACAGAATGATCTCAGTTCATTTCCAAGCAAACCATTCACCATCACAGTAATCCAAGTCTATGCCCCAATAGGAGAGAAGAGAAGTAAAAGGAGAAAAGGAAAGGTATACTCAACTGATTGCAGAGTTCCAGACAATAGCCAGGAGAGACTAAAAGACCTTCTTAAATGAACTGCAAAGAAATAAGAGGAAAGTAACAGAATGGGAAAGACTAGAGATCTCTTTAAGAAAACTGGAGCTATCAAGGGAACATTTCATGCAAGGATGGGCATGATAAAGGGCAGAAACAATAAGGGCCTAACTTGAGAGTCCCTTGGGCTCTAAGGAGATCAAACCAGTCAATCCTAAAGGAAATCCACCCTGATTATTCATTGGAAGGACTGATGCTGAAGCTGAAGCTCTAATACTTTGGCCACTTGATGGGAAGAGCTGATTCATTGGGGAAAAAAAAAAAACACCCTGATGCTGGGAAAGATTGAAGGCAGGAGAAGATGGGGGTGACAGAGGGTGAGATTATTAGATAGCATCACTGACTCAATGGACATGAATTTGAACAAACTCTGGGAGATAGTGGAGGACAGAGGAGCCTGATGTGCTGTAGTCTCTCACTTACGTCTCTAAGTCCAACTCTTGCAATCCCAAGGACTGTAGCCTGCCAGACTCTTCTGTCCATGGATTCTCCAGGCAAGAATACTGGAGTGGGTTGCCATTTCCTTCTCTAGGAGATCTTCCTGACCCAGGAATCTGCTGCATTGCAGGCAGATTCTTTACCAACTGAGCTATGAGGGAAAACCATGCTATAGTCTATGGGGTTGCAAAGAGTTGGACACAACTTATTGGCTAAACAACAGCAGCAGACCATAGTAGGAATGAAAGTGAAAGTCATTCAGTCGTGTCCGACTCTTTGCGAACCCATGGACTGTAGCCTGCCAGGCATCTCCATCCATGGGAGTTTCCAGGCAGGAATGCTGGAGTGGGTAGCCTTTCCCTTCTCCAGTGGATCTTCCCAACCCAGGAATGAAACCGGAGTCTCCTACATTGCAGGCGATTCTTTACCAACTGAGCGATCAGGGGTGCTCTGTGTATGTTTCACAGATGATAAAATGTTGGGGTGGGTGTATATCTTTGATTTCAAGAATTAGGTTATTCTACTTTTGACACTTTACTGTGAACATTTGTCTATTTCTCCTACAACACAGAGATCATGGCAACTCCAGAGTTTCTATATAAGAAAAGTTTGGGGAAGTCAATCTAATGGGAAAGGGGAAAAATAGGAGATTTGTCCTGATCTATTTTTAGAAACTTTAGATGAAGGAGTGAAAGTAAGGGGAGAAGCACTGATGGAGCTAACAACCCCCCCACCTCCCCCCAAAAAAGGCCATTCTTTGGTAATGCCTGGAACAAAGTACATGCTTTGGGATGAACGGGATGGCATTCAAAGTAGTAGTTATCCATTCACATATGCATTCATGTATGCTAAGTACATCTATTTATGTACGGATGAATGAATGCATGCATGAGCCAACTTTATTTTTAACCCTTTGCTTAATGAATTCTTGCAGCAGCTTCATCATACCCCCACCCCCACTCCAGGAGTCCCTTCATTTCTGCTTTCCTCCACATGGCTGCCAAGACCCCCTCCAAAGTTTCAGACTTTGGGGAGTACAGTCTGAGGATCAATTTGCTTGCTCCTAGTTATCTAGATTTAATTTGAATGCAGCTTCCCTGGTGGCTCAGAGGGTAAAGCGTCTGCCTGCAATGCAGGAGACCTGGGTTCAATCCCTGGGTTGGAAGATTCCCGGTACTTTTGCCTGGAAAATCCCATGGACGGAGAAGCCTGGTAGGCTATGGTCCATAGGGTTGCAGAGTTGGACATGAGTGAGCAACTTCACTTTCACTTTAATTTGAATGCCATCCTGTTCATCCCAAAGCATGTACTTTATTCCAGGCATTGGCCAAAGGTGAATGGTTTTTTCAGGGGCGGGGCACGAGGGGGTTGTTAGCTCCATTAGTGCTTCTCCCCTCCTCCCACTCCTCCATCTAAAGTCTCTAAAAATAGATCAGGACAAATCTCCTATTTTTCCCCTTTCCCATTAGATTAACTTCCCCCAAAGTTTTCTTATATAGAAATTCTGGAGTTGCCATGATCTGTGTGTTGTAGGAGAAACAAACAAATATTCACAGTAAAATGTCAAAAGTAGAATAACCTAATTCTTGAAATCAAAGATATACACCCACCCCTCACATGTCCTATCATCAGTATTATCTCCCTATTAATTGAGAGTGTTTTTCTGTCTTTGTGATGCACTAGATAATGGTGCATCTTACAGCTGATGGTGACTTAGATTTGATGAAATATGGTAGTGGTATATTTGATGAAGCAAAGTACTGAGGTGGCTTTGAGAGGGATGTTAAAGAGAGCTTCCCAAAGGAATAAGTCACCTGGGTTTTGAAGAGGAATTAGGATTTTTTTCCAGGAATATAGGGAGGAAGCATTCTAATTCTAGAAGAGTGCAAGACATAGAGGACACGTGAGCTGACTTCGTGTGTTGGAGGACAGCAAGTTATCTGGCACTGCTGCTCTACAACAACCAGACCTGTAGGGGGAAGGAATGGAGAGGTGAAACCCGAGACAAAGGCATGAGCCAGGTCGTGAAAGCACTGGGATGTCCTTAGGGAGTCTGGACTTTCCTCTTTGACAATGAAAATGCATGCTAGCATCCCTTATGCAATGGGATTAGATGATTTTATTTTAAAACAATAATTCTGGAAGTCATGGGTGGGATAGAGTAGATAAGGAAGATACTTGAAGAAGCAGCAATATCAATTTCAAGGCTTTTAGGGGTTGTGCAATGAGTATCATGGAGCTTCCCAGGTGGCACAGTTGTAAAGAATGCATCTGCCAGTGCAGAAGACATGGGTTCAATCCCTGGGTCAGGAAGATCCCCTGGATAAGGAAATGGCTACCCATTTCAGTATTCTTGCCTGGAGGATTCCATGAAAAGAGGAGGCTTGCAGGCTACAGTCCGTGGGGTCTCGAAGAGTTGGACACAACTGAATGACTAACACTAAGACAATAACAGGTGGATGGAGAGAAGCAAAAGACACCTTTAAGAAATAATTTTAAAACAAGAATTTATAGGAGTTAGTGATTATTTGTTTCTTCCAGGTGAAGAAGAATAAAGGGTCTAGCATGAGTCCAGTGGTGTCACCAATCAAGATAAGCCCTATAAAAGGAAAAGGAGTAATCAGGGCTGGCAGAGGAAGAATTAAAATGAGGCCAGTTGCAAAGAATGCATTCAGTTTGGGATTTGTTGAGTTTTAGGGTGCTTTGAATCACTGATGTGCATCCTTCTAATTCTAAAGGTCTGGAATCGGATGAGGTATGAATGAGATAGGGATTAAATGGTTAAGTAGCTTATGAGTTGCTGTAAACGCTTCTGAGAGAATGAGGTCTCTCAGGGTGAAGCTAGGGGTGAAGAAAGAGTAGTGCCAAGTAAGGGATCTCAGGGTACCAGTACTGAAGGACAGAGGAAGAGCTGAGGCGGGAGGATGGAGGAGCAGAAGCCAACGAAGAATGAAAATGCCATCAGTGTCCAACGCAAGGCAGGGAACAGCTGGGGCTGCATAAGATGAGGATGACTTCTGCTAGAGTAGTTTTAGTGGAGTGGGGGCTGTGGGAGGTTGCTTTAATAGATGGAGAGACACCTGGGAGATGGAAGGTTGAGTGAGACAACGGCCTCAGGAAGCTGGCCAAGGAGGGAAGAGGGGAGGGGGAAAAGATCTCTAGATTTAGGGAAAATGTTTTTTTTTTTCCCCCTAAAGGGAAGAGATTTGAGCCCATTTATTGACCCATATAAGGAGCTGTCAAAGAGAATGAGCTCAAAATGCTGGTAACTGTTCAAGCGAAGACCAGAGAAATTAGCTTTGAATAGAAGGCAACCCATCTCTTTCTCAGGGGCTTCCTGGGTGGTGCAGTGGTAAAGAGTTTGCCTGCCAATGCAGGAGATGCAGGAGACTTGAGTTTGATCCCCTGGTTGGGAAGATCCCTACGGAAGGCATGACAACCCACTCCAGTATTCTTGCCTGGGAAATCCCATGGACAGAGCAAGCCCACGGGATCACAAAGAGTTAGACATGACTGTGCACACACGCACATCTCTTCCTCTAAGAGGGAAGTGAGAAAAAAAATCCACCTGAGCTCTCATGTGCTAAGTCACTTCAGTCATGTTCGATCCTATGTCCGACTTCAGTCATGTGACCCTCTGGGCCATAGCTAGCCAGGCTCCTCTGTCCATGGGATTCTCCAGGCAAGAATACTAGGGTGGGAAATCTTATTTCTTGCAGATTTCAGGGACTAAGATCAGAAGGGAAGGAGCAGGGTAGTGCAGTGGGGGTGGGGGCAGGAGGTGGAGGCTGGTAAAAGCAGTGTGAACAATGCCACTCCTGTCCCAGCCCGTCCTGCCTCATCCCTGAATGCCATCTGCAGGGTCAAAGTCAGGAGGATGAACAGCGGGAGCCTGCCGGCCCCACCCGTGCTCCTGCTAGTGCCTCTGGGGTCTCTGAGTGTCTGCTGAATGTTAAATATAACAGAGGTGCTTTCTCCTTCTTAGAGAAGCTCACAGCCAAACTGAAAAGCGGAGGAGAGATAAAATGAACAACCTGATTGGAAAACTGTCTACGATGATCCCTCAGTGCAGTCCCATGGCCCGGAAACTGGACAAACTGACAGTTTTAAGAATGGCTGTTCAACACTTGAGATCTTTAAAAGGTGAGTTGGAAGATGGCCTCCACACTCGGGTTTGTAAGTGTCCCCTGTAATTGAGGCCCCTGGTTTGTTGTTTTTGGCTACTGAGATTTTATACAAATGCATCTTTCAGCTTCATGGGTATTCATTTTGATGCTCGTCCATATTCCATAGGTGGACAAAGTACTAACTTGGATGTCAGAAAAGTTGGTTTCACTGAACTCTTCATCTTAGATTTACTCTGTGAACTTGAAAAGTCTTTACATTTCTACTTGTCTTCCCAGGTATAATATTAAGGTGATGATACCTGTCATGCATACCTAGTTTAGAAGTTCTGAAATATTTAGTTATGATACTTTTAAGTTATTGTCAGATTTCCATTATTAGAAAAAAAAAAAACTCTTTAAATTCATCAATTTCTCTTAAAACTTCATTCAGACTTGCAAGTAGTACCTGAAAATGCATCACACCTTACTATTAGTGTCTCCACTTACTAATATAGTCTCACATAAACTAAGATAGTCTTACATATTGGGTGAAGGAGGTCCTCAGCTGATGAGGATTGGGGTATGCGTGATCATTTCTGACTTTGAACTGAAAAGAAATAATTGCATTTATTTATTTGTGTACTTTTGGCCACGCCAGGTCTTTGTTGCTGTGCGGGCTTTTCTCTAGTTGTGGTGAGCAGGTTTCTCACTGAGGCGGCTTCTCTCGTTGCAAGGCACGAGGCTTCGGTAGTTGCAGCACATGGGCTCAGCAGCTGTGGCTCCCAGGCTCTAGAGCACAGGCTCAACAGCTGTGGTGTACAGGCTTGGCAGCTCTGTGGCTTGGGGGATCTTCCCGGATCAGGGATCGGACCCATGTCTCCTGCATTGGCAGGCGGATTACCACGGAGCCAGGGAAGCCCTGAACTTGAATTTTAAATCCAAGTGTAATAAACATTCTGTGTACATGTGTAGTTAAAGTCACATCTGGTTTGGGAACAGACCTGGTCCAGCTTGAGGGACAGAACGATGGAAATAGACTGGGGTTTTAGATACAAGAATGTGGGTGACATAAATTCATTTTGATATAGTCTGAAGACCTGGCCGGTGAGTTTTCTGCAGACTGTGGAGGAGACTCTGAAGGTTCAGATTTGCAAAGATCTAAAAGATTATAGTGAAATCTTGCTCCAAAAGTATTAAAAAGGAATAAGCAAAGGAAGGCCAACAGTCTTATTTAGATCTCTGTCCTGAACTACATGCCAGGAAAAGGACAGTCTGTTTCAGGGAGAAGGAAGTTCTGTGGCCAGAACACAGATTTTGCCAAGTTGACTTAAAGTGGCTTAAGGGAGGAGAGTGGTGTTACCTGGATTCCACATGCAAACTGGAGCCCAGACCAAGAGGATCTTACTTCATAATGAACCAAAAAATCCTGACAGATCTACTCAGATTGGAGGAGGAAGGGACATCTACAAATTAGGAAGTAAAACTGGAGACAGCTGTTACAGGGCTATTTAATAGTAGTTTGTGCAAGTTGTGCTTTAAAGCACCTTCCTTAGATCTCTGCAGACGTTAGAAAACTGGCTTGTGCACTCCAGCCAAGCACGAGTAGATCTGGAGAGCAGGCTGTGGGGAAAGCAAGTACAGCTCTCGATCCCTTCAGTACCGTATGCACAGCAGGCCTGGGGTTGGGAGACTGCCTGGCAGGCCTCCTTCTGGGAGCACGATTGGTGGTCTTTTGTTCATAACAGCCCATTGTGAAAGAAGATTCTCTTTTATTCACAACTAGGCCTTGCGTTAGTTGTATGCAGTATTTCTCTTAAATCTGTTAGCAGGTTCAACTGAGGTCATTTGATTGCAACCCTAAAATTACCCAACAGTTTTCACATTCACAGCGTTCTGAGGGAGGAGGACCTGAGGGAAAAGCTATGAATCAGCAACCTAATTCATCAAGCATGCACTGAGCATCATTGAGTTCTTGTTCTGTGCTGGGGTTAGGCAAATGAAGGAGGCAAGATCTCTGTACTGGGGGTGGGGGATGCAAGGTGGATAAGGAAGATAGACCCAGGGAGAGATTATTAACACTAGTGTGATACATGATACATGGAAATATGCATGGGATGTGCTGCAGGGCAAGCTCAGTAAGGAGGAGACACTGTCTAAATCCAGATGGGGTTCTTTGGAACAGAGCATACATAGACTTCATTATTGGTCCTTGTAAACTGAAGGGAGATGGTCTTATCCTCATCAGACATCCTGACCAGATCCTTAGTGCTATCCATGGATGAGATGACTGAGCAGCTGGGGCTGCTGGCCAGAGTGTACCCCAATGCCATCCCCAAATGCCTAGATGCCTGGAGAGGGTTGCATGTGGATGGTCCACAGATAGTTACTCTGAAGACAGAGGATGTGAAATGACTTTTTTCTCTACATTCTACAGCAGTGCATTGCAAATTATCTGGGGAAAGGGCAAGTATTCCCCTTCCCTATCCACTGTAAAATATAGCACAATTAATTAAGGGGGAAACGCTCATAGGCTGGTTTGTCCCAACAGTTTTACATTTCTGTGTGTGTGTATGTTAGTCTCTCAGTCATGCTGGACTCTTTGCAACCCCATGGACTGTAGCCTACCAGGCTCCTCTGTCCATGGAATTCTCCAAGCAAGAATACTGGAGTGGGTAGCCTTTCCTTTCCCTGAGGCAGATCCTCAGGGAGGTCCTTAAGCACAATGTTTCTTAATGGTGGAGGTGGTGGTCCAAGGATGAGGAAGAAGAGTTGTTATTTTCATATTGATCGTTATTATCCTTATCATTATAATGATCGTCATTGTCATTACTGTCATATTGTCATTTTCAATGATGATGAAGAACACAATAAAATAAAATGACAATAAATGACAATGAAGAACTTAGTAAGTCGTCATGTTCCGCATTTGTTTTTGCCACTAGAATCTGAGAATCAAATTTGTCACTGCCCGATGGCAGGAGTGCAGAATCGCACACCATACATTGTTAGCTCCGCTGCTGCTGCTGCTAAGTCACTTCAGTCGTGTCCGACTCTGTGCGACCCCATAGACAGCAGCCCACCAGGCTCCCCCCGTCCCCGGGATTCTCCAGGCAAGAACACTGGAGTGGGTTGCCATTTCCTTCTCCAGTGCGTGAAAGTGAAAAGTGAAAGTGAAGTCGCTTAGTCACGTCTGACTCTTAGCGACCCCATGGACTGCAGCCCACCAGGCTCCTCCGTCCCTGGATTTTCCAGGCAGGAGCACTTCACCCCAACTTCAGCTCTACACCGGCTGCCCTCTGTTCCTCACTGGCATGTCCTCACGTCCTCACTCATCTATTTAGCCAGGGCTCACGCACTCTGGCGGACTGACACTGACCAGGCTACCTCAGCACAGGCCTGCCAGCCTGCAAGTGTCTCTGCCTCGATCACACTGACTTATCCCTGCACCTGCCAGGCACTCAGGTCCGCATCTGTAGCCTTTTCTCAGCTCCCTCCTGGGGACTGGTAACAAGAGTAATAATAAGAAGAAGTCATGTGGGGAGATTCCTTGAGGGCTTCCTAGAAGGTCGAGCCTTGAAAGGATGCTGCCAGTCTGAGAAGACTTCACCAAATCATTCTATGAGGATGTTTTATTTTCTGGTTTTGTTCTTTCCTCACCACTTAGGTAATTGGTGGTGGTGATTTAGTCGCTAAGTCGTGTCCAACTCTTTGCAACCTCATGGACTATAGCCTGCCAGGCTCCTCAGTTCATGGAATTTCCCAGGCAAGAATATTGGAGTGGGTTGCCATTTCCTTCTCCAAGGGGATCCTGCCAACCCAGGGCTCAAACCTGCTTCTCCTGCATTCCAGGCACTTTCTTTACCATCTGAGCTACCAGGGAAGCCCCAGGTAATTGGTGAGATTGGTCTGTAAATTCATCCAAAGGCCAGTTAATGGTTAACCTGTATCAGAGTGTTACCCCCATCTTTTTTTTTTTTTTTTGGCAAAAACATCTTTCTTTGCAGTTCCTAGGAGGGGTTACTGTTTAGGGAAACTGGGAAGTGTAAGGAAGGGAAATGTGATTTACTTTTGAATCACCCTAGCTTAGAGTTACCTGGGGACACAGCACACCTAGGCTGGGTGAACAGTCCTCTGCGCCCCCTTGTGGCCATGGAGGGCTTTCCCGGTAAGGCTTGGTGGATGTCCTCAAGACAAATGTATTACTTTTAGTTCCTCCCTTACTTCTCTCAGGTCAAACTTTTACCTAGCTTTGACCTGATCATCACGCTGGATGCAGCACAAGCTGGAATCGGATTGCTGGGAGAAATATCAACCTCAGATACACAGATGACACCACCCTTATGGCAGAAAACGAAGAGGAACTGAAGAGCCTCTTGATGAAAGTCAAAGAGGAGAGTGAAAAAACTGGCTTAAAACTCAACATTCAATAAACTAAGATTATGGCATCCAGTCCCATCACTTCATGGCAAATAGGTGGGGAAACAATGGGAACCGTGAGACTTTATTTTTGGGGGCTCCAAAATCACTGCAGATGGTGACTGCAGCCATGAAATTAAAAGACGCTTACTTCTTGCTCTGTGAAAAACCTAGACAGCATTCTAAAAAGCAGAGACATTACTTGGCCGACAAAGGTCTGTCTAGTCAAAGCTATGGTTTTTCGAGCTACTGGAAAAAAGATTATAAAGAAAGATTATAAGAAAATTATAAAAGAGTATACAGAAAGTTGAGTGCCATAGAATTGAGGTTTTTGAACTGTGGTGTTGGAGAAGACTCTTGAGAGTCCCTTGGACTATAAGGAGATTAAACCAGTCCATTCTAGAGGAGATCAGCCTGCGTGTTCTTTGGAAGGAATGATGCTAAAGCTGAAACTCCAGTACTTTGGCCACCTGATGCAAAGAACTGACTCATTGGAAAAGACCTTGATGCTGGGAAAGACTGAAGGTGGGAAGAGAAGAGGATGATAGAGGATGAGATGGTTGGATGGCATCAGCGACTCGATGGACATGAGTCTGAGCAAGCTCTGGGAGTTGATGATGGACAGGGAAGCCTGGTGTGCTGCAGTCTCTGGGGTTGCAAAGAGTCAGACACAACTGAGCAATTGAACTTAACTGATCTGATCATTCCTTACCCTTTTCCAAGCTCTTTCTGGTTGAAAGACTTTCCTTTCAACACGATGAACTCTGTGAAAGGGCTTAAAATGAATGATTTCATTTATACTTTATATATTTCATATACTGTCAGAAGTCTCTATATGGTCTTTAAAGGTTCATATAGAAAATCCTATGAATCCATAAAATTTGCTTAGAATTCAATAATCTCCCTATTCAGGATAATTCATGTGATCAGGTGGTTTTTTTTTTTTTTGAAAGGAGTATTTTTTATTATTTGTTTGACTACCTCTGGTCTTAGTTGTCGCATGCGGGATCTTTGTTATATCACGTGCACTCTTTCGGTATTGTGCTTGGACTCTCTAGTTGTGGCACACAGACTCCAGAACATTCAGGCTTTGGTAGTTGTGGCACATAAGTGGGCTTAGTTGCTCCAAGGCATGTGGGATCTTAGTTCCCCAACCAGGAATTGAACCCACATCTCCTGCATTGCAAGGCAGATTCCCTTAACCACTGGATCACCATATGATCAGTTTTAGGAAGCTAAGAGATTATAAAATAACCAGAGTCTTGAATATTATTGTGTGTTATTAAATGTTATAGATAATATATTGCATTTTTATCTCTGTTCAATATACAGCTTTTACTGTCCGTACATTTGTGTATAAAGGAATAAGTAGCTCTAAGAACTTATCTGAAAGCAGGAAATTGCAATCTAGTAATAAGAAAGAAAGAGATTATAGAAGAGATCTTAGAGTATGCTAGAAAAGAAAATACCGTCATCCTTGTCATCACCAATAGCAGCGCCAGAATTGCTAATATTCACTGAGCATTTACTATATTTCCATCTCTACTTGATTTTCAGTTAACTATATGACTTCTTCATTTTTAGGTATGACAAGTTCTTACCCAGGAAATAATTACAGACCTTCATTCATTCACGATAATGAGCTCAGACACTTAATTCTTAAGGTGGGTAAAGAGATATGCTTGTCTACGTTGCATTGTCCTTTCATTTTTGTCTGAATGGGAGGAAGATTTTCTTCAGTTCACTTCCTGTTGTAAACGTACAGGAATATATATTATGTCAAATTTCCTTTAAGATAAAAATTTAAGTTAAACAAGTAAATGTGACCGTTGTGTCCGACTCTTTGCAACCTCCTTGACCATAGCCCGCTAGGTTCCTCTGTCCAAGGAGTTCTCCAGGCAAGAATACTGGAGTGGGTTGCCATTCCCTCCTCCCCAGGATCTTCCCGATGTCGGGATGGAACCCAGATCTCCCCCATTGCAGGCGGATTCTTTACCATCTGAGGCACCAGGGAAGCCCATGTCTTATTAGTCTGAGCTAATGAATGTAGAGGCAGAGGACGGGCATATTCCAAAGCAGAGAGCATAGCTCTAGTCTTTGACGCTAAGCTCCTTATGCTTCCTGACATGCTCACCTCCCACACTGTAAGCTCTGTGCCCCTCTATTACCCCCTCCTTCAAAGCCATCTATCTTGTACTCAGTTGCTTCAGGATCCTGTCCTCTGCAGAGCCAGCCACTGCTTACTGAATGAATTGTTAGTCAATGCTTTGCCATTTCTGTTGTCATCATTTCAAATGCACCAGATTCACTGGTCTAGAGGTTTATTTGATATGGAAAATATGATCATGTCATTGGCTTATTCTGCCCCCAGGAGGCAATATGTTTCTTGATTTTGTGCTGTTACTACTAGGCTTTATGCCTTAGTATGACTAAACAGAAAGATTTTATATACATTTGTCCTTGAATTTTTTTAAGAGCCCCTTTTTTATCTGAACAGCTGAATGCAAATATAGTATCCCTGACGCTTCCTTTATCCCAGTCTGCACAGTCCTTCCGTCTCAACACATCCACAGGCAACTGTTATGGATGTGTTTTGATATGTACAGAGTTTCTATATGAGTATAGAACTTGACACAGGTAATTTTTATATTATGAAATATTTCAATTTAATATTGCATGCCTGGACTTTCCAGATGAAAAACATTAGTTTCGACTGGAGTTCAGTTTGATCTTATCAATCTTTTTATATAATGAGAAATTTCTTAAAATTAACCTTACGAGCTCTTACGACCACTCTTTAGTTTTATTGCTACAGTAATTTTCTCAAAATCTGAATGTATATGTATGAGAGAGACAGAAGATCTTTTATTTTATTATTTGTTTAACTCCTTTTTTTGAGATAATTCACATACCATATGGTTTTTAGTATATTCACAGTTATGCAGTCATAATCACAATGCAACTCTTTTATCATTTTTAAAGAAAAAATTTAAATATTTATTTATTTGGCTGTACCGGGTCTTAGCTATGGTACATGTAATCTTTAGTTGAGGCATGAAAAGTCTTACTTGTGGCATGTGGGATCTGGTTCCCAGACTAGGGATCGAACCTGGGCCCTCAGCATTGGAAGCATGGACTCTTAGCCACTGGACCACCAGGAAACTCCCACAATGCAATTTTAGAACATTATCATCACCTTCACAGGAAACTCTACCCATTAACAATCAAATTAACTTGGTTTTGAATTGTTTACAATGCTCGTTAGAATTTAAACTGTGGGTAGATTAATACATCAAGAAGAGCAAAATAAATCTAATGTCAATACCTACATGAATCGGTGAACCATATTTCCCTCAAGATCTTTTATAATATTCACCTTGACTTCCCTGGTGGCTCAGATGGTAAAGCCTCTGTCTACAATGCGGGAGACCCGGGTTTGAGCCCTGGGTTGGGAAGATCCCCTGGAGAAGGAAATGGCAATCCACTCTAGTACTATTGCCTAGAAAATCCCATGGACAGAGAAGCCTGGCAGGCAGCAGTCTATGGGGTCGCAAAGAGTTGGACACGACTGAGTGACTTCACTTTACTTACTTACCTTGTATTATATTTTTAAATCCTAGACTGCAGAAGGCTTCCTATTTGTGGTTGGATGTGAAAGAGGAAAAATTCTCTTCGTTTCTAAATCGGTCTCCAAAATACTTAATTATGATCAGGTATCCAAAACTGAGCATATTGCTTACTATGTTTATTTTTAAAAAATAACACATATATTGAAGCTTCTGAACTCTTTCTTCCCCCTGGGTTGTGGGATTGGGTTCTGCTGAGTTAGAATTTCAAGAGAGATGGGAAGATATATGGAAAAAGTATGAATTTTTGTTACTGACAGGAGTGTTTGCTTCCTTTAGCAAGTTATTTCATTTTCTTGAATCTCAGCTTCTTCCTATGTAAAAAAATGGAAATCATGATTATACCTGTTTTTCAGGATACAAACACATGAAGTAAGATATCATATTTGAGTGTTGGAAAAATATTAGTCACCCTTGCCTGTTTCCTCCAAGAGAGAGCATTAATATTTATCAAGCTATGTGCATTGCGAAACAGCTTTGGCTGTAGGCTCTGGCAACAAATTCTGAAATACATCCTTTATTTAACCAGCACTGTGATTGATTTGTCTCCTCATTTTTGAACACCATTTAATTTAAACTAGTTTCTCAAAAAGTATAGGATTGAAACCAACAGAGAGAATAAACTAGTACTTGTGGTCTCCTTTAAAAGAGAAATACAATAATATAATATGTATATATTATAATATGTAATATATGTAAAGATAACAGCTTTGATCATAAATAACTCTCATCAATCTCAGCCTATCTTCTCCCCAAAACTTGAAAATATGGAGAGATGGAAGGTATTCATAGATAATGAGTTAAATAAAAGAAATAGATAGTGTGAGCCTACATACAAAAGGAGTGAAGACCGAAGGAATCATGCAGCTGACTTGATTATTATATTTTCTAATTAGAAATAGAGAACATCACTCACATAGGTACACACCAAGATACTTGACAATTGAAGATAGCTCTTAAGTTCCAAATTAGTGGCATAGAGTCTGGTCCCACTGAACACTAACTTTGCATTTCAGAGACCACGAGACTCACTCACTGCTTAGGAGGACTTTGGGATCCCCGTGGTACAGGGACTTGTCCTCAGCTTTTCAGCTTCAGAAATCTGATCTGTCTGTATAACAGAGATTGATACAACATTGTAAATCAACTATACATCAATTTAAAAAAAACTAATTTGCTCTGAAGCAGAGTTCGGGGCATAGACTTATATATTAGCTAATCACACAATAGACTGAAGTAAATATTAGATTGCTAGCTTTTTTTTTTTAAGTAGAGCTATCTAACTGCCTTAAAAAAAAAGAAAAAAAACTAGCAATCTAATTTATACATCAGTCTGTTGTTTTTCCAGTAGTCATGTATGGATGTGAGAGTTAGACTATAAAGAAAGCTGAGCACTGAATAATTGATGTTTTTGAGCTGTGATGTTGGAGAAGACTCTTGATTGCAAGGAGATCCAACCATTCCATCCTAAAGGAAATCAGTCCTGAATATTCATTGGAAGGACTGATGCGGAAGCTGAAACTCCAATACTTTGGCCACTTGATGTGAAGAACTGACTCACTGGAAAAGACCTGATGGCTGAGAAAGACTGAAGGCAGGAGGAGAAGGGGACGACAGAGGATGAGA
>SJYQ01104487.1:130135-146687 GCA_006410935.1 Redunca redunca | reverse complement strand
CTGAGCACTAAATAATTGATGTTTTTGAGCTGTGATGTTGGAGAAAACTCTTGATTGCAAGGAGATCCAACCATTCCATCCTAAAGGAAATCAGTCCTGAATATTCATTGGAAGGACTGATGCGGAAGCTGAAACTCCAATACTTTGGCCACTTGATGTGAAGAACTGACTCACTGGAAAAGACCTGATGGCTGAGAAAGACTGAAGGCAGGAGGAGAAGGGGACGACAGAGGATGAGAAGGTTGGATGGCATCACCAACTCAATGCACATGAGTTTGAGCAAGCTCCAGGAGTTAGTGATGGACAGGGAGGCCTGGTGTGCTGCAGTCTCTGGGGTCGCAAAGAGTGGGACATGACTGAGTGACTGAACTATACTGATCTAACTGCCAAGCACTCCAGGCCACTTGGACCAGCTGGTCCATTTGTTCTACCTTCCATAGGAATGTCTACTTGGGTAATAAATTCAGAAGAGAGTGATCACTGTAGGCTTCACATGTGAAGTAGAATGTCTGCCAGTTTAGAGCAGAGAGGAGGAGGAAGACATTTCAGGTTTGGAGAGGGAATCTTGGAAGTTAGGGAGTAAAAGGCAATTGGCTAGCTTTGCCAGGGAACTGAATTTATAGAGAAGAGGTAGTGATTTCCAGGTGATGAGACCATGCAAACAAAGTCACGGGCCAAGGAATGCTCTGCATGTGGGGAGAAGTGAAATGCCAGGTAGGAGGTGTACCAAGTCGGGTTTGGTTTACCAATAGTATGGTAATTTTTTAAGGCAGTATGGCAAATTTCTGAGTCACATCATGAGATCATAGATATTCTGTGTCTTTTATGTTATTCTGTAATATAGTATTTTTACTTTTACCAGTGAAAGTGAAAAGTGTCTAAATCATTGCGACCCCATGGCCTATACAGGCCATGGAATTCTCCAGGCCAGAATACTGGAGTGGGTAGCCTTTCCCTTTTCCAGGGGATCTTCCCAACCCAGGGATCAAATCCAGGTCTCCCTCATTACAGGTGGTTTCTTTACCAGCTGAGCTACAAGGGAAGTACAAGAATACTGCAGTGGGTAGCCTATCCCTTCTCCAGCAGATCTTCCTGACCCAGGAATCAAACTGGGGTCTCCTGCATTGCAGGTGGATTCTTTACCAACTGAGTTACCCAGGAAGCCTACTCTTTTTTTCTTTATCACTTTTAGCAATGATTAAGTTTAAATAAAATGTTAGTTATTAGGTGTGTGTATGTGATTTATATGTATCCAATTTTGGGTCTGCGTGTATGTACTTTTTTTTGTCTACAAGTTTTACTCTGCTTTTAACACTAAGGTAACTTCACCCAGTGTAGTTGATGTATCCAAGCTTAAGAAAAAGCCACTTTAACCAAAGAAACAGTATCGTTTGTTTGTTTGAAGAAACATAGAAATAACATGATACTGATTTTAAATGAACTTCTACCTTATAAATAGGCTAGTTTGATTGGACAAAGCTTATTTGACTTCTTACATCCAAAAGATGTTTCCAAAGTAAAGGAACAACTTTCTTCCTCTGATATTTCACCCAGAGAGAAGCTAATAGATGCCAGAGGTAAGTACTCATTTCAGCCTTCTTACCGTTTTATGGAAATATAATTCTTACTTAAAAGCATAGCAATATAGTTTTTTGAAAAGTTAGCTAATTATAGTTTTATCAAGGGGAGAATTATTTAATAACTTTATAATCATCAATCTCAGTTTTTAAAATATCACTATATAGAGAATGCATGTATCAAAGTAAATATATGAAGATGTTTTTGGGAAAATGTGATTACTTCATATTCTCTAGCTTTCATATGCTAATAAAATCTTTATTGGAAAGTGTCATTTGGGACACTGGAGTTGCTGGAGTTTTTTTATTATTTAGTTGTTTGCTAAGGGATAACTATTCTCTTTCTCAAGTGTGTTAGGTCTTCTCAATGTGAAACACCTTGTATAATTGTTCTTGGGAACTAAACATATTCTCTATCTTTTCCAGAAATACTTCTTTTCTCTGAAACTGCTTATTACCTAATAATTGTTTATCATATAAAATAATGATGTTTTATGCCACTGATACTATTTCAGCTAAGTTTTTTCATGTAATTTTTATTTCATTGAAGTTATCTTTACTATCTGCCCCCCTGGGGGAAAATATAAAGATAAATTGCAAGTGATTATATTTTTTGGTGTGTTTCACTTTGGGGTTTGCTGTACAATGATGTCAATAACCATAGATGACCAGAACACATGAGGAAATACATTTTAAAATGATTTGAAAACATTTTCTTCCTATTCTCTTGCCTCCTTGCACTCTGAAAGCTGCTTTGCAAGTTCACAGTAATTTCCACACAAGTAAGAGTCATGTGTATTCTGGCTCAAGACGATCTTTTTTCTGTCGAATCAAGAGCTGCAAAATCTCTGTCAAAGAAGAGCATGAATACTTTCCCAACTCAAAGAAGAAAGGTATCATCTTTTTGAAATATCAAGTGATTTGAGGCATGGATGTAAAATTAATGTCCTAATATTTTCTATATAAAAAAATAAGTTGTATGGTCAAGGTAGGCTATGGTTTTTCCAGTAGTCATGTATGGATCTGAGAGTTGGACTTTAAAGAAAGCTGAGCACTGAAGAATTGATGCTTTTGAACTGTGGTGTTAGAGAAGACTCTTAAGAGTCCCTTGGACTGCAAGGAGATCCAACCAGTCCATCCTAAAGGAAATCAGTCCTGAATGTTCATTGGAAGGACTGATGTTGAAGCTGAAACTCCAATACTTTGGCTGCCTGATGCAAAGAACTGACTCACTGGAAAAGACCCTGATGCTGGGAAAGACTGAAAGTGGGAGAAGGGGACGATAGAGGATGAGATGGTTGGATGGCATCACTGACTCAATGGACGTGAGTTTGGGTAAACTCTGGGAGTCGGTGATGCACAGGGAGGCCTGGCATGCTGCAGTCTACGGGGCTGCAAAGAGTCACACGACTGAGTGACTGAACTGAACTGAATGGTCAAGGCAAATACTGAGGTCAAAAGCATTTATTTATCCAGTAATTATGGCTCTGGTGAATCAATTCCATGTTGAATAGATCCAGTTGGAAATGAATCACCTAATCTACACATCAATCCATATGAGAGAAAACATAGCAGCCAATGCAGCCACCTCAACACAGCCGAAATCTCTTTGATGTTTGATGCAAGCTGTAACTTGAGTAGAGGCTAACCCTAGCAAGGTTTGTAAGTCTTTTAAGGATTGCCAAATCAGTTTATCTCTCCTTCTGGGAAAAGCAGATTTTCCACGTGTACTTTTTCAGTACTAATATTTCAGTCATCTCTTCGGCATGGTGCATGGCTAGTGCCCAGGATAACCATTTAACTTCTGTAAAACCGGATCTCACCCCCTGGCCTAGCAATTTACTCTTTGCTTCTAAACCTTGCAAATCCACAAGGTTGATTTTCAACCTGTCTCTTCTTTTTCAGAACCATTGCTTTCAACCTGTCTCTTCTTCTTGAGAATCATTGCTTTAAACTCTAAGTATGAGATTCTCTGGGCTTCCCAGGTGGCTCAGTAGTAAAGAATTTGCCAGTATTGCAGGAGATGTGGCTTCAGTCTCTGGGTCAGGAAGATCCTCTGGAGTAGGAAATGGTAACCTACTCCTATCTTCTTGCCTGGAGAATCCCATGGGCAGCAGAGCATGGTGGGCTACAGTCCATAGGGTAGCCAAGAGTCAGACATAACTGAAGCGACGTAGCACACACATACACACATGGGCTGAACTGTGTCCCTAACGTTCATATGTTGAAGCCCGATGTGGTATTATTTGCATAGAACCTTTGAGACATAATTAGATTCAGATGAAGTCATGAGGGTAGGGCCCTCATGCTATATTTAGCACCCTTCTAAAAGGGGAGCCCAGAAGATTTGTAGTCTGTGAGCACACAGTGAGACGATAGCTGTCTGCAAGCCAGAAGTCAACTATGCTGCCATCCTGATCTCAGAACTCCAGGTTCCAGAACTGTGAGGAGATAAATTTCTGTTAAGCCACTTAGCCTGTAGTGCTTATTATGGGGGGCCCAGCTGACCACACAGCAAACAACTTGGATCATTTTGTCTATGGTAATTCTCATAAGTATTTCTGAAAAGGCTCTGCAGTGGGAACCAAAGGAATCTGGGCTTTGCTGAAAATACATGTATGTTTAGTAAATTGGCATATTAATTTATCTTGAAAAATGGAACTACAAGTCACAAATCGGTGGTAGGATTCTACCTTGTCTAGGCTTGTCCTGTCTTTCACCTTGAATTTTCATTTCAGTTTTTGTCAAATTCTAGGACAGCACATGACTGAATATATACAGTTAGTCATTGACAATAGGGCTTCCCTACTGCCTCAAGAGTTAAAGAATCCACCTGCCAATGCAGGAGATGAGGGTTGGATCCCTAGATCTGGAAGAGCCCCTGGAGAAGGAAATGGCGACCCACTCTAGTATTCTTGCCTGGAGCATCCCAGGGATAGAGGAGCCTGACGGGCTGCTGTCTATGGTGCTGCACAGAGTTGGACATGACTGAAGTGCCTTAGCAGCAGCAGCAGCAGCAGCAGCAGCAGCAGCAGCAGCAGCAGAGATCATAAGCTATTCAGTCGCTCAGTTGTTTCTGATTCCCTGGACTGCAACATCCCAGGCTTCCCTGTCCTTCACTGTCTCCTGGAGTTTGCACAAACTCACATCCATTGAGTCGGTGATACTATCCAAGCATCTTCTCCTGCTACCCTCATTCTTTCCCAGTATCAGGGTCTTTTCCAATGAATCAGCCCTTCCTATCAGGTGGCCAAAGGATTGGAGCTTCAGCTTCAGCATCAATCCTTTCAATTTATATTCAGAGTTGATCTCCTTTAGGATTGACTGGTTTGATCTCCTTGCTATCCAAGGGACTCTCAAGAGTCTTCTCCAGCACCACAATTCAAAAGCATCAACTCAGGCACACAGCCTTCTTCATGGTCCAACTCTCACATCCGTACATGACTACTGGAAAAACTATAGCCTTGACTATATGGACCTTTGTCTGCAAAGTGATGTCTCTGCTTTTTAATATGCTGTCTAGGTCCGTCATAGCTTTCCTTCCAAGGAGCAAGCATATTTTAATTTCATGACTGTAGTCACTGTCCACAGTGATTTTGGAGCTCAAGAAAATAAAATCTGCCACTGTTTCTACTTTTTCCCCCTCTATTTGCCATGAAGTGATGGGACTGGATGCCATGATCTTCGTTTTTTGAATGCTGAGTTTTAGGCCAGCTTTTCCACTCTCCTTTCACTTTCATCAAGAGGCTCTTTAGTTCCTCTTCACTTTCTGCCATTAGGGTCATAAGAGTGGGGGCCTAATCCGATGTGGCTGGTCTCATCATAAGAAGAGGAGGAGACACCAGGGGTGCACACACACAGAGGAGGCCACGTGAGGAAACAGTAGGCCCTCTACAAGCCAGAGGGAGGCCTTGGGAGAAACCAGACTTTCCAACACTTTGATCCAGGACCTCCAGCCCCTAGAACTGTGAGAAAATTAACGTATATTATTCAGCCACTCAGTCTCTGATATTTTATATGGCAGCCCAAGCAGACTGGTATAATGGCTGGAATAATAGCACCACGTGGGAGTGAGGTGAGGATTACATGTGACTAAGGCAGTGTTTGGTTCCTAGACAGCACTCAGTAAATATAAGCTGTTATTTGTGGCTCAGAAAGAAGCGAAGGAAAATCAAAGAGCAAGAAGAGAATCAGTAATTATTTAAAATCTCTATGCCAAACACTTTGCATATGTAACCTACTTTCATTTGCGTAACAGTCCTGTGCAAACCATCCCAGGCTTGCAAATGAGAAAACCTGAAGCCTGAAAAGATTCTGTAACTTGCTGGAAATCACAGAAGGGGGCAGGATCAGGAATCCAGCCTTAAAATCTGTGTTCTTTCCACTGTGCCATGCTACCGACTGGAGTAGCTTCCTAGATGCCAAAGGTTGTTAATGAAAGAGGTCCATTCTAGATGATTTCTGCAGCAGATGCACAGCCAGGGGCTTGGCTCCTGCTCTAGGAATGTATCCCTGCCCACACACGGACGTTCATTCCCCTGCCAGGCTAGGCCACACAGAGGCCTGCAGTCAGAGTTAAACACCTTGTCAAAAAGGACTTTTTAATCTGCTCAAGTGCCTGACCAAGTATTTCACTTAACACTCCAGAGCTCTGCGCCAAAGGCATGAGCCCTGTTTGGCCTCAGGAACAGTGAGGGTGTGTTAACCATTAGATAGGCTCTTTCTCAGGGCTTCCCTGGTGGTTCAGATGATAAAGAATCTGCCTGCATTGCTGGAAACCCAGGTTCAATACCTGGGTTAGGAAAATCCACTGGAGAAGGGAACGGCAACCCACTCTATTATCTTGCCTGGAAAATTCCATGGACTGAGGAGCCTGGCAGGCTATAATCCATGGGCTCACAATGAGTTAGACATGACTGAGCGACTAAGGTGACAAAGCATGTGTCTTATCTTATGGCGAGGCCCTGCCTCACCGGTGGAAGAGCTGAAAGTTGGGGAGACTCTATCTATGTAGATAGGTGTACAGACAGTTGCCTGGGTCAGGAGGAGGTAACTGCAGAAGGTAACCCCGACTGGCCGCACGGATAGTGTCCCACTCCTGAGACACTTCTGTATTCTACTTTAACCAAAGGGAATGTCTGCCAAGTGAAATGATTAGATTTTACATAGTTGCTGTCCAGTCTTGAAGTCACGTCTGACTCTTTGTGACCCCGTGGACTGCAGCACTCCAGGCTTCCCTGTCCTTTACTATTCCCTGGAGTTTGCTCAAATTCACACCCAATGAGTGGGTGATAACTATCTAACCATCTCATTCTCTGCCTCCCTCTTCTCCTTTTGCCTTCAGTTTTGTGTAGAGTTGCTACTAAATTGTTTTTTCCAATAATAATTAGCCAATGTGTTTTAAGACCACTCCCGTTAATGAGACAAGCCTATAGTTAGCAAAGGTGTTTTTCTTCCCTTTTACCATGACACATCAGTTACAGATAAATTTTTTAATTATTGTTTGAAATTATTTTTGTAGAGCAGGTTGAGGTTTACAACACAATAGAGAGGGAGGTACAGAAGTTTCCCATATATCCCTTGTCCCCAAACATGTATAGCTTCCTCCATTATCAACTGAAACTTCCACCCAGAATGCTGTTGTATATATGCTGCTGCTGCTGCTGCTAAGTCACTTCAGTCGTTTCTGACTCTGTGCGACCCCATAGACGGCAGCCCACCAGGTTCCCCCGTCCCTGGGATTCTCCAGGCAAGAGTACTGGAGTGGGTTGCCATTGCCTTCTCCGGTTGTATATATGGCATATATATATAGTACGTTGACACATCATAGTCACCTGAAGCCCATTACTTTACCTTAGGGTTCAATCTTGGTCATCGTTGTAATACCATACAGAATATTTTCACTGCCCTAAAAATTCTCTCTGCTCTGTCTATTCATCTCTCCCCTAAACTACCTCTGGCAATCACTTATTTTTTATCTCATTATATGTTTGATGAGTTTTTGCCTTCATTATATTTAAATTTAAAAGAAGAGAGACTGGAAAGCAGCCCTTTTTAGGCTCATTGAAAATGAATTTAAGGTTTATGGAAAGGCAAGATTGGCCATGAGTCACTCGAGTGACTGTTCTCTCTAATTTTGTGGATATTTGAGATTTTCCACAGTGAAAAGTCTTTTTAAAAAACTTGATTGGCATTAAAAATCTTATTTCGACCCTAACTGTAACATGAATCCCATGCCTTCAAACTTTGAAAAAGCTTTTAAGACAAGGATAAGATTACTCATGTACCTCCACTTGTGAAATCCAAGGCTGCTAGGTATGAAAGATTGTTACCAAATAGCGATATTCCTTAAATTTATCTTGGTAAGAATATCAGTAATCCATTGGCTTCTTCTGCAAGTGTGGCAGTCATCAGAACCCCACACCATCCTCTCATGCCACTTGGCTTCCACTGTCCAGCACTCATGACTCTCTACTTGACCTCTTTCTCTGGTCCTTAGAGACAGTTCTGCCTGTATCAGCAAGAGGCGGGCTTCCACTCCTGGTGGGGCAGTGCTGCCTGGGAGCATCCCCTCTCCACTGACTGAGGGCAGCTGATATATAAATACTGATATCTTAGCGATGAACAGTTAAGGGTGCCACCGGATTCATGGTCTCTGAAAGAGATTTAACTTAGGACCAAAGGCAGTCTCAGTCACTTTGTGTAGATTTTATTTAAAGTGAAAGTGACAAAAAAAAAACAACCCTTCTGACATCTGATAGACATCAGAAAGGGGCAGGAGAGTACCTGCCTCACTAATTTAAGTGGGGCCTTATATACTTCTCAAGTAGCTGCTAAGAATAGATAAAAAAAATACCTCAAGGCTGTGAGAATTTTGCCCAGACCCTTTGCCATAACATACACCCTGGAAAGACATCAGCATGAGATTAGCCAGAAGGAACAGGTTAACCCAGAGCTCAAGGCTATGGAAATTTTTACCCAGACCTTCTCCCATAACATACATCCAAAACTAAAAAAAAAAAAAAAAAAAAAGTCCTTGAACAAGAGATACTGCTGCCTATGAACAATATCTTGTCTAAGGCAAAAGAATGTAAAAAAGAATGTTTACCTCCTCCTTGAAGAGGCCTTAGGCTTGGACTCCTTATCAACCTGCCTAAGTTAACTCTCAATATCCTTACTCTCCTATTACTTGAGGCACTTCAGGCCACATAACTCCGAGGTTTTTGTTGTCCATTTTTCTCCCAGATGGTGATTGCAGCCATGAAATTAAAAGATGCTTACTCCTTGGAAGGAAAGTTATGACCACCCTAGACAGCATATTAAAAAGCAGAGACATTACTTTGCCAACAAAGGTCCATCTAGTCAAGGCTATGGTTTTTCTAGTGGCCATGTATGGATGTGAGAGTTGGACTATAAAGAAAGCTGAGCGCTGAAGAATTGCTGCTTTGAACTGTGGTGTTGGAGAAGACTCTTGAGAGTCCCTTGGACAGCAAGGAGATCCAACCTGTCCATCCTAAAGGAGATCACTCCTGGGTGTTCAGTGGAAGGACTGATGTTGAAGCTGAAACTCCAGTACTTTGGCCACCTGATGCAAAGAGCTGACTCATTTGAAAAGACCTTGATGCTGGGAAAGATTGAGGGCAGGAGGAGAAGGGGACGACAGAGGATGAGATGATTGGATGGCATCACTGACTCAATGGACATGGGTTCGGGTGGATTCTGGGAGTTAGTGATAGACAGGGAGGCCTGGCATGCTGCGGTTCTTGGGGTCGTAAAGAGTTGGACACGACTGAGCGACTGAACTGAACTTTCTCCCAGAATGCCCCAACAGATTAAAGTTCAGTTTTCTCAAAGGGGCAACCTGTTGGAAAATGGATCTATTATTAGTTTCTTTGTCTTCCCTGTCTTACTTCCTTGACGGAGCTCCCTAGGAGAACCTCCCAAATGTACTTCTTATACTTGAATCCATATCTCAGGATCAGCTTCTGTGAGAATTCAAATTAAGCCAGCAAGATATCAAGTTGAGAGACCCAGCTAGCAACCTGTGGAAGAAAATGTTCATAAAGGATTTTGAGTCCTTTTGAAAGGATTTTGAAAAGCTGTCCTGTGGGTTATATCAGTGCTTGGATTTTTTTCTTTTTAAATCATGGAATAGATTGCATATGAATCTACCTTGTGGAGCTAATGTAAATAATTAGTTTGGTAAGGATTGAGGCCCATGATCCCCATAATTAGGTAAAAGTAAAGAATTTGGGGGATAAAAGTGTTTTTTAATGGGATTTTTAAAAACTTTAGATAATTGATCAAATGGATCAGATTCCATCAGTAGATGAAATTACACAATCCCAACTAGAAATCTGCCAACTGAATGAATGTTCAAGGTGGGAACTGAGGAACAGGGTAAGTTAGAAATTGTTGGTAACCCTATTGTTAGAGAACTGAAGTCAAAGGCTACATTCTATAGGATTAGATTCCATACATTAATATAAAAGTTTCCAATCTGTATTTTCAGTTGAGCCTGGAATAGGAAATGGCAACCCAATCCAGTATTCTTGCCTGGAAAATCCCATGGACAGACAAACCTGGCAGGCCCAATTTCATGGGGTCACAAAGAGTCAGACACGACTTAGCACACATGCACAGAATATTTTTAGTTAGTATCTTTTGTAAATTTGCAAGAAATCAGAAATGTCTAACTCGATGTATAAGCCTTTTCCTTTTTCATATTTATTTATTTATTTGGCTGCACCAGGGGTTAGTTGCTTCCAGCTTGTGGGATCTAGTTCCCTGACCAGGAATTGAACCCAGGCCTTCAGGATTGGGAGCACTAAATCTTATCCACTGGACCACCAGGGAAGTCCCTATAAAATTTTTTTAAGTTTTTTTTTTTTTTTTGTATTGAGGTAACTTTGCCTTATAACATTATGTAAGCTTCATGTGTACAACTTTGTATTTCTAGCTCCGTATACATTACAGTGTGCTCACCACTAAGATTTAGTTTCATCCTTCACCATACAGTTGATTTGCCTTTACTCACTTTGTCCACCCCTCCTCCCCTTCCCCTCTGGTAACTACTGCTCTGTTCTCTTTATCTATGTGTTTGTTTTTGGTTGATTTGGTTCATACATTTATTTTGTTTTTTGTTTCCATATTCCAAATATGAGTGAAATTATATGGTGTTTGTCTTTCTCCGTCTGACTCAGTGTAATACACTCAGGGTCCACCCATGTTGTCACAAGCGTAAGCCTTTTTTCTTTTTATTTTATTTTTCAAATTCTTGGCTGCACTGCATGGCATGTGGGATCTTAGTTTCCTGACCAGGGATCAAACCTACGCTCCCAGCATTGGAAGGTAGTCTTAACCAGTGAACTGCTGGGGAAGCCCCAGCCTTTTTATTTTTGACTGTGATCCAGTTCTGTGAGAATAAATGAAAACTGTATGCTAATTTTTAATTCCTTTAAGGTGTCTTGATATTGGGTGAGGTAAAGGGAGGAGCCCAGATTTTTCATTTAACTATCTGGGTTGATTGTGGTGCCATAAAGCAGGATAGGGAAGAAGTGATTAAGACTTGGTTTAGGGTTGAAAGTTGGAGAAGGAAATGGCAACCCACTCCAGTGTTCTTGCCTGGAGAATCCCAGGGATGGCAGAGCCTGTTGGGCTGCCGTCTATGGGGTCGCACAGAGTCGGACACGACTGAAGCGACTTAGCAGCAGCAGCAGCAGCAGGATTGAAAGAGATAACAACTTGTCATTTAAGACATCTATGGGTCATGGAGAGTGTTGATGTCTGTTAAGTGTTGAAACAAGGTCCTTTGGCTCAGATGGGAAATACTCTGCCTGCAATGCAGGAGACCTGGGTTCTATCCCTGGGTCAGGAAGATCCCCTGGAGAAGGGGGCTACCCACTCTAGTGTTCTTGCCTGGAGAATTCCATGAACAGAGCAACTTGGAGGGCTTCAGACCACGGAATCACAAAGAGTCAGACATGACTGAGCAACTAACTAACACTGTGTAGGGCTTACAAGAGCTAAACTGTCTGTTCCCTGCTTTATTCTCCAGACACTCCCTCATGACAGAGGGTGCCCCCAGCCACTTCTGACTGCTCATTCTTGACTCTGTTTGCACTGGCTGTTCCCTCTTGGAACACCTTTTTATAGCCCTCCTTCTCCATCACTGAGGCTCCTGTTTGAATACCTGCTGTGACAGCACTCACTTCCATCAAATAGCACCAGAACGGTGGTTCAGAGAGGGAGTTTTGGAGGCAGCCTGTCTGGAGGTAAACCCCAAGCTCCACCCTCCCCTGCTGTAACCTTGGCAGTAACTCTCAGTTTCCTAAGATGGTGGGGATAGTATTAGAACCTCTCACAGAACTATTGTTTTTGTTGTTCAGTCACTCAGTCAAGTCCGACTCTCTGCGAGCCTATGGACTGAGGCACTCTAGGCTTCCCTGTCCCTCACTATCTCCCAGAGTTTGATCAGACTCATGTCCATTGAGTCAGTGATGCCAGGCAACCATCTCATCCTGTCACCCCCTTCTCTTCCTGCCCTCAGTCTTTCCCAGCATCAGCGTCTTCTTCAATGAGTTGGCTCTTCATATCAGGTAGCCAAAGTATTGGAATTTCAGCTTCAGCATCAGTCCTTCCAGTCAATATTCAAGGTTGATTTTCTTTAGAATTGACTGGTTTGATCTCTTTGCTGTCCATGTGATTCCCTAGAGTCTTCAGCACCACAGTTTGAAAGCATCAATTCTTTGGTGCTCAGCCTTCTTTACGGTTCAACTCTCATATCCATACATGACTGCTAAAAAACCATAGCTTTGGCTAAATGGACCTTTGTCTGCAAAGTGATGTCTCTGCTTTTTAATATGCTGTCTAGGTTGTCATAGCTTTTCTTCCAAGGAGCAAGCGTCTTTTAATTAAGAAGATTAAATGAATTATACTGAGAACTTACAGCATGGCACGTAAAGTGTTCTTTACATCTTTGCTATTAACTATCCAGTTCAGTTCAGTTGCTCATTAGTGTCCGACTCTTTGCAACCCTATGAATTGCAGCACGCCAGGCCTCCCTGTCCATCACCAACTCCCGGAGTTCACTCAAACTCATGTCCACTGAGTCGGTGATGCCATCCTATTACTATTAGTTGCTATCTTAATAAGATAGCCCATATCATCGTCCATCAAAAAAATTTTTTTAAAGATTTGTAATAACAATCTGAGCAAAAAGTGCCAACTTACAACAATGACTATTCTGGTCTTTCCTAAATCTTATCACAAACAACTGTTTTTTTCCTCCCCTCTTTTTTACCTTTAAGTTAATTTTNACATCTGTAACCAAATTGTAAACTTAAAATATCTCTTAGCCAGTGGTGCAGAAACCGTGCATGGCCTATGGCCACAGTTTTATTGGCACAGGGTGAGAACAGCATACTGTGGATTAGGTCAGTGGCCTCTGGAACAGCCTGGTGCCTGGGTGTCCATTCTGCTTTGCAACTGTAGTCTGGGTGAAGGGTAGCCAAAGGGAACCCAGTGAAGCTAAGGGTTACTCATCTCCTGGCGCACTTCTCTGCTGTCCTGATCATGTATGGAGAAACAGTCCTCCACAAGGGGATATATTCACCAATTCTGAACTTTACTTTTAATTTTAAAACTAGGGCAACAGCAATTTTAGGATATCTGCCTCAGGAACTCTTGGGAACTTCTTGTTATGAATATTTTCATCAGGATGACCATAGTAATTTGACTGACAAGCACAAAGCAGGTATGCCTTGAGTGGGGTTGCCTTTTAGTACTTTTTAATTATAGTTTCAACTCTTAATTTTTCATACCTGTGAAATCTGGACCTTGAGTTAATCCTTAAAGGACTGATATATACAGTGGTAAACTGTTATGCTGATTATTATCTTTTCTTGTTAAGTTCTACAGAGTAAAGAGAAAATATTTACAGATTCATACAAATTCAGAGCGAAAGATGGGTCTTTCGTAACTTTAAGAAGCCAGTGGTTTAGTTTCACAAATCCTTGGACCAAAGAACTGGAATATATTGTGTCTGTCAACACTTTAGTTTTGTAAGTAATATTTTATGTTGTTAAGACCTTTTTATTAATTTCAAATGAGTATCTTTGTTTCCCTCTTTTCATCTTGCTAAATAATTAAAACTATTTGATTCTCTAACTTTATAACTTGAGTTAATGCCATTTGCAGCAACATGAGTAGACCTAGAGATTATCCTACTAAGTGAGGTAAGTCAGACAGAGAAAGACAAATATATGTTATCACTTACATATATTAATAGAATCTTAAAAATTATAAATGTAGTAGAAACTAAACATTGTAAAGCAATCATACTCCAATTCAAAAAAATAAATTTTTTAAAAATATTCTCATCACAAGGATAAAAATTGTAACTATGTGTAATGACAGGTGTTAATTAGACTTTTGTGGTGAACATTTTTCAATATATGCCAATATTAAATCATTATCTTGTACACCTGAAACTAATATAATGCTATATGTCAATTATATCTCAGTAAAAAGTTGAGATTTTACCCTCCAAAAAAATAATTAATTAAAGAATGACACAAATGAACTTATTTACACAACAGAAAGAGACTCACATAGAAAACAAACTTATAGTTGCCAAAGAAGAAAGGGGGAGGATAAATTGGGAATTGATGATTAATAGATACAAACTACTATATATAAAATAGATGAACAAGGACCTACTATATCAGAGAGAACTATATCAATATCTTTTAATAATCTATGATATAATGGAAAAGAAACTGAAAAAGAAAATATATATGTGTGTGTAATCACTTTGCTAAACACATGAATCATTGTAAATCAACTATACTTCAATTAAAAAAAAAACCCCATGTGATCCCCTGGCTTTGTAACATGAGTATATATTTTGTAACTTGAGTATATAATATATATATAATTCATTCACTGCTCATTGGTATTAGTTCTCAGAATTAAGCTAAAAGTTTGCCCTTTTGTAATAAATTCCTTTTGGCTTGGTATAAAATGTGACAATAGATGCATTTATTCAGACAGCTTTTTCCTACCCTTCATGGCCTTCTTTTGTCCTTCCAAAAAACACTGTGGATGTGGCTTTAAACTGTTTATAATTGTAAGGAGGCTTCACTAGTGGCTCAGACGGTAAAGAATCCACCTGCAATGTGGCAGACCTGGGTTCGATCCCTGGCTTAGGAAGATCCCCTCGAGGAGGGCATGGCAACCCACTCCAGTATTCTTGCCTAGAGAATCCCCATGGACAGAGGAGCCTGACAGGCTACAGTCCATGGGGTCGCAAAGACTCTTGTCGGACACAGCTGAGCAACTAAGAACACAAGCACATAATTGTTAGAAGTCATTTTGGCCTCCACATCATTTTTTCATGTCCATCTTCTAAACTTTGGGACCACATATACTTGTGTAAAAATATTTGGCTGAGGGATAATAAGCAGGAATCCAGACCATTCACTCCCTTCCAAGCCCTGGTCTATGGCTATGTCAGCCTACAGAAAGAGCCAGCTTTTCTTGATAAGCTCAATACGCTAGCATGGCCCCATTCCAAGTATTATTTTTCTGTGTTCTATTTGAAATTGCTATAAGGTTTTATCAATCCAATTCTATTTCCTTATCTAAAATATTTAGTTTTTTTTAAAAGCCCATCCAATTCTTAGTACCTGCAGTAAGTACTAATTACCCATCCTGATAATTCTATTACTCATCCCAATAATTCTTGCCTTCTTATCATTAGACTATGAACTGAGAATTTGTGTCTGTGAGAACATATACATTACAGGGTAATATGGCATCTGGCAAAAGCCCTGGTACTTAGCACATCAATACCTCGGTATTGGTGGTAACATTAACAATATGCATATAAACACTAGTGGGTCAAGAACTGACCATTCAGATACACAGAGCTTAATGTAGTTGCTTGAACATTTTCCTTCACCTTAAAAAAATCACCTATGGTGTTTCTGAATTCTAGGGGACATAGTGATGCTGGAGAAACATCATTGCTTCCTTGCAGCTCTCAGTCATCAGAAGGTAAGCTTAATTTTAGGTGTGAAGACTTATTACTAAGAAAGGTATCATCTTTATCTGTCTTGGAGAGGGAAAATTTCTAAGTGAACTTGAAAAGATTTCAGTGGGTTGAGTTCTCCTCCTCAGAATTCCCACAGTACTTTGGTCACACTTCTGTTATAATCTTATATTGTATCGCAATAAGTTGTTCATTCAACTGGCTCTAGACTCTAGACTCACCCCTAGACTGTGAGTCGCTTAAGAGCAGAAATGGTGTTCTACTTATTATCAACCTCCTGCTGCTAGCATAGTTCCTTGTATATTAGGGTGCTCAAATGTCTGTTGGTCAAATTCATGAAAAGCACCAAGGGGAAGTTACTGTAGCTGTTCACCACAGGAATATGTTAATATATTATTTGCATTAATTAATCAAAATTAACATATTAGGAAATATTAAAAGTAGAGAGTCATATTCAGCCATAAAAAAGAATGAAATATTGCCATTTGCAGCAATATGGATGGACCTAGAGATTGTCATACTAAGTGAAGTAAGTCAGAGAAAGACAAATGTGATATCACTTATAGGTGGGATCTAAAAAAATTAATACACATAAACATATTTACAAAACAGAAATAGACTCACAGACATAGAAAACAAATTTATGGTTACCACAGGGGAAATAGCAGGGTTGAGAAGGATAAATTAGGAGTATGGGATTAACAGATACACACAGCTATATGTAAAATAATAAGAATTTCATATATAGCACAGGGAACTATAGTCAATATCTTGTAATAACCTATAATGGAAGAGAATCTGAAAAAGAATATATATACATACATATATGTACAACTGAATCGCTTTGCTATACACCTGGAACTAACAGTATTATAAATCAACTATACCTCAATAAAAGAAAAAAAATAGTATTGCTCTGCCT
>SJYQ01104487.1:100520-121089 GCA_006410935.1 Redunca redunca | reverse complement strand
ACAGTCAAAGGCTTTGGCATAGTCAATAAAGCAGAAGTAGATGTTTTTCTGGAACTCTCTTGCTTTTTTGATGATCCAGCGAAACAAGGGCTAATTGAGTGGTTGATGCTTTTAAACCTTGAACCACAGAATGGGAATTCAGCCAAGCTATATACATTACATTGTAAAAAATCTCCAAGACATGTCACTAATCTTTTCATCTGTGTTTCCTACCTAATTCATTTCATTTTTCTGTTTTGATTTCTCCCTCTATAATTTCTTGTCAGCTGCATCCTTGGGAATACACAAGGCCATAAAGTCACATTTATGCCATTATGAATCACATAATTGAGCAGTTAGTAATATATAACATTGTAAGTTTTACGTATTAAGTTTTGAAGAGATTTGTTCTCTCTTCAAAGCCTATGATTATATTTTTGTCTTCATGTGTTTCATTGATTTTGACCTATTATAGTAAAACATGACGTATTTTCCACTTAAGGAAAAGGTTGCAGAATATTAGGAAATCTTTCTTTACTCTAGTTCTGCTTTTTAGTATCCTAATAAGAACTGATTCTTGATGTCAGTGCCTATTTTGAACTGTGTGATTGTTCCATTACTATGCAACGTGTTGTATTGACAGGTAACATGATTTACTTAAGAGCTTTCACCTTGGGATTCTATGTTTCTATTTACTCTAGTGTTTTCAGCACTCTGTAGTCAAATATATGTCTGACTCTGAACAAGTCAGTCTAATGATGAAAACTGTTGTGATATTCAGTCTTTATGTTCCTCCCTGCATTTTTATCAGACTGTATTCAGAATAGAAATTTCTCTAAAATATATGTAAATAGACATATAACATGTTTTATGTGTCATTTTTGAAGGTTACAGTCATCTTCATCCCTTGATTCAAGTCCAATAGATTTATTGAAAGATACACACACTGTAAACTACAGGAATGTAAGTACTTTCATAAATGATAATATTCATGAAATAAATGAATGATAAAATTGGTCCTTATTGATTATTTCTTTTGAGAAAAGAGGCCATCCTATTAAAAAAAATAATTTCTTTCCAGAGTTTTTAAGAGGCAGTGTAGAATAGTGGTTAATAGTGAAGTTCCTGGGACCATAATGTCTGGGTCCAAGTTTTAATTCACTTACTGCTGGGATAACCTCCTTTGTGTTTTTTAAACTCTGCACCTCAGCTTCCTTATTAGTGTGTCAATTAAATTATTTAATACACAAAGAAATAAAAACCTCACAGTTCCTGGGACATAGTATGTGCTCAATAAATAATAGTTATTATTGTTATTTTAACAAATTCCAAGTCTATGGATTAAAAGTACTCTTTATGGTCTGGAAGAAAGCTTAATATAAGCTACAAAATAAGTATTACCTACTATTTAATTCAATTGAACAAATATTAGCAATTTGAAATACATACAAAATGTGTGTACTAAACATAGCACCTCATATAATGTAATTATGATATATCCCAGACAACAAAATGCTCTAAAGTAGGTATACTTCCCAGGTGGCCCTGGTGGTAAAGAGCCCACCTGTCAATGTAGGAGACGTAAGAGACTCGGATTTCATCCCTGGGTCAGGAAGATCCCCTGGAGTAGGAAATGGCAACCCACTCCAGGATTCTTGCCTGGGAAATCCCATGGACAGAGGAGCCTGGCGGGCTATGGTCCATGGGGTCGAAAAGAGTCAGACACGACTGAAGTGACATAGCACAGAGCACATGAGACTATAGGAGAGAAGAGAAATTAAATCTGACCAGGGACAAAAGGGAACCTGAAAATATCTTTTTATATTAACATAGACTTTTGCTCTGGCATTTTCAAGTCTTATACATTTGATACCTGTTTATTGGATATGTATTTTGTGCCAGACTATATACCAGAAACAGGGATTTAAGTCCTGTGCTGCGATTCATGGGGTCGCAAAGAGTCAGACATGACTGAGCGACTGAACTGAACTGAACTGAACTGAGCGCGCAAGAATCTCTGAGTAGAAAAAAAAAAAAAAAGAATCTCTGAATAGTGTATGTTATGTAGGCATTATGATAAAGTTTATCAACTGAATCAGACGATATAGGTAAATGATTTCTTTTGATGAGCTATATTGAACATCACATTGTTTGGCCTGTGTCTGTGTAACACTATGACAACTTTTTCGTAAAAGTCTCTGGTTTAATACATTCCCTATTCCAAAGCAGTATTTCCCATTGTAGCTTTGGATGAGATATAGTTTTACCATCATTTTTAAAATACTGAAATGTTTTTCCTTCTTAATCTAAAACTTTCCCTTATATGTGTAATTGTGTACTTTAGTTATGATTATGAATAATGTGGGAGCTTTGGAGTCAGGTGCACTTGGGTTAGAATCATGGCTCCAACACTTTAGACAAGATATTAGACTCTTTAGGCCTCAGATTCTTGACCTCACAATATTTGTAACATGAAAACAAAATTTTATTTGTGGAGTACTAAGCACAGGACACTCAGTAAGTGCAAATTGCCATGTTGTTCCTGACAGCACACCCACATATTAAAACTGCTAAGAAATCTTTATTTCATTCAAATAGGAAACTTACTGTTTTTTAAAAATTTTGTCGTTACAGATGTCAGATAAGGAGTTGATTACCCTAAGTCCATCTGAAATAGGGGAACGAGAGGCTACAAAGCAAAACCAAAGTGCTATTGCTCCCCACAGTCATGAACCACTCCTCGGTAAGATTTCTTTCACAACTGACCACATTTCAGTTTTCCAAAACTCTTTTTTTAATCACTATAGATTCAGGTTTAGGAAATTTCTAAATATGCATGTAGCTTTAAAACTAAGTTCTTCCCCCAAACTCCAATGAGATATCACCTCACACTGGTCAGAATGACCATCATCAAAAACTCTGCAAATAATATATGTGGGAGAAGGCATGGAGAAAAGGGAACCCTTCAACCCTGTTGGTGGGAGCATATATTGGTACAATGACTATGAAGAACATATGGAGGTTCCTTAAACTAAAAATAGAGCTACCATATGATCCAGCAATCCCGCTCACAGGCATATATCTGGAGAAAACTAATTTGAAAAGAGACATGCACCCCAGTGTTTGTAGCAGCATTATTTACAATAGCCAAGACATGGAAGCAACCTAAATGCCCATCAGCAGATGAATGGATAAAGAAGATGTGGTATATATACAATGGAATATTACTCAGCCATAAAAAATGGAATAATGCCATTTGTAGCAACATGGATGCACCTAGAGATTATCATATTAAGTAGATCAGACAGAGAGAGACAAATATCACATAGTATCACATATGTGGAATCTAAAAAAAAGACACAAATGAACTTATTTATAAAACGGAAGTAGACTTACAAACAGAAAACAAATCTGGTTATCAAAGGACAAAGGCAGGGGGAGGGATATATTAGGAGTTTGGGATTATCAGATACAAACTACTATATATAAAATAGGTTAACAACAAGGTCCTACTATATAGCTCAGGGAACTCTATTCAATATAGTATCACAAACTATAATGGAGAAGAATCTGAAAAAGAATATATATATATATATATATGAATCACTTTACTGTACACCAAAAAGTAACACATATAAAATCAACTACTTAAAAAAAAAAAAACTATGATTTTTCATTCAGNAAAAAAAAAAAAAAAACTAAGATTTTTCATTCAGGATCTTAAATACAGTAGTCATAGTGTTAATTTTTCAGTGTATGCTACGTAGGTGGTACTAGTGGTAAAGAACCTGCCTGTCAGTGCAAGAGACATGAGAAATGCAGGTTTGTTCCCTGGGCTGGGAAGATCCCCTGGAAGAGGGCATGGCAACACACTCCAGTATTCTTGCCTGGAGAATCCCACAGACAGAGGAGCTTGGTCAGCTACAGTCCATAGAGTCACAAAGAGTTGGACGGCAACCCACTCCAGTATTCTTGCCTGGAGAATCCCATGGATGGAGGAGCCTGGTAGGCTACAGTCCACAGGGTCGCAAAGAGTCTGACACTACTGAGTGACTTCATTTCACTAAGCATCTGAACACACACAGCACATTCTACTTAATGGACCTGTCACTGAAAGTCTGATTATCAACTGAGTTGTTATGAGTATTATTAAAACATAATTTAAATAAAACTAAAGCTCTCATGTTTAGGGAAAAATTCCATTCTCCAGAAAAAGATTTTTAAAAGATACCAATCATAAAAAGTTTAAGATGTAATTATTCATTTTAACTATACCTATGCAAAGTCCAAATAAAGAAACTTGAAGGGATACAGTTTTATGCTTCCCATAAATGCCTCTGATCTCCTGAAAATAAATGTTAAAGAGAATCAGAGGGGAAAAAAGAAAGTGAAAGTGTTAATTGCTCAGTCGTGTTTGACTCTTTGGGACCCCATGGACTATAGCCCTTCAGACTCCTCTGTCCCTAGAATTCTCCAGGTAAGAATACTGGAGTAGGTAGCTATTTCTTTCTCCAGAGGATCTTTCCGATTTAGCGATCAACCCAGGTCTCCTGCGTTGCCGGCAGATTCTTTACTGTCTGAGCCACTGGGAAAGCCCGGAGAATCAAAAGCCTTGAAGGAACGTGGACATTGAGGTTCACACAAAACGACATATTGCGTGCTCAGTTACTAAGTCACGTCTGACTCTTTGCAATCCCATTGACTGTAGCCTGCCAGGCTCCTCTGCCCATGGGATTCTCCAGGCAAGAACACTGGACTGGGTTGCCATTTCCTTCTCCAAAAACCACATATTAATCATCTTAAATTCTATTGTACTTTGGAAGATACTTAGAAAACTTTGATTAATCTCTCACTGTGTTTTAACCATGGATTTCTAGAACTTCTTCAGTATGTGGTTTAAAACAGATTTCCATGGTTCCTCTTTGTTTCCTTTTTCAATCAAAAATCTGAGGACTCCTTCCTTTTATTAGAGTCTTTCAAATTTTTGGAAGGTGATTCTTTTGTCTCAGCCTTATCATTTTGGAGTTAAACAAGCATTTTCACAAGGCAGATTAAAGTTAAATTTCTCCTTCCAGGCTCTATATACACACATGAATACACCCCTGCCTTTACCGTCCAACTATCTCAGAGTCTGTACCTCTTAGTGCTTTTATTTTCTATTAGAAAACTCATAGACTAATTCCCTTATGTGCATCAAATGAGTGAAGTGCAATTTATCTGACAGCAGATTGTTATAAAAATAGGCAACCCATTAAAAAATATATCTGGCATCTGTAAAATGTATGCTTTGCCTTCAGTAATACATTGTATGGTATCCTAATCTTGCTTTGCCATTTTTGATGATAACTCATTTTTTAACCTCCAAATATACTTACACAAGCCTGTATTTCAATTCGATAGGAGAAGGAGTCCAGCTGGACTTTGAAGCCCTCTGTGACAATGATGACACAGCCATGGCTGCCTTCATGAATTACTTAGAAGCAGAGGGGGGCGTGGGAGACCCTGGGGACTTCAGTGACATCCACTGGACACTCTAGCATTTGATTTTTAACTCTAAACATGAGAAAAGTCTCGAAGCATTTCATTTACAAAAGACTATATAGTCTTTGTATCCTTTGTATACTGTTTTTATCTTTTATTCCTATTAATGGTCTGCCAGTTTTTATAGATTTGCTCCTGACTTTGATAGGGATTTGGGGAAATGTGATGTTTCCCTTCAGAGTCACAGAATTTTCTATAGACTGTTTTAGTCATCAACGTGGCTTCAAACCCACTAGTTGCTATATTTTTGCTAAAGTCTTTTTAACCAAGAATGCCACATGTATCTTGTTTTGGTTTTATTTTTATTTTATGGTGTAGTTGTTTTGAGTTTGGGGTACAGTCTGAGTTGGACACCACTGAGCACACACATGCACACATGCACACAAGCGTGATAATTAAGTCTGAAAAAGCGTGACAGATACACCTGTTCTGTAAGTCAAGTAGAGAGGTCTGCCTACAGAGGTAGCATTTCAGGAGTCTGGACCACTGCAGATTGTGCTAAACCTCCAGAGTCAGCCTAAGCCAGTGTAGTAGGATAGGTCACTGTGGCCCCTTGACCTCCCAAGGAGGTGGGGGCAACGCTCATGATCCAGGGATCTGAGAGGCAGACTTTCTTGAAGCTGGTCATTCCTGCTTGTACAGTAGCAGTTCTCTCTCTTTGTAAGAGGAGAGGTTATTCCATAGACTTATGGGTGGATAGTAATTGAAATGCTTTGAATTGAATGCTTTGATCCTTTAGTAACCCACTCTGATGTTTATCTTCTTGCTCTGCAACCAGAATTCACTCTAAGCATTGTATGATACTGTAGCTCTAAGTTCAGTGCTTTCCTCATGCATTTTATTTACATTTGATTGCTGTTAAGAGTGACATACTTTTTATGCTTTACATTATACTGTTTTTTTTTTACTAGAACCAATTAATTCCTTACATGTTGGTGAAAATATCTACCAATTTAATCAAATATCTTAAAAAGAATAATATCTTATTTATTTTTTTAATTCTAAGAATTACCTACATGGGAGGCATGCCTGGATTGGGAGAGACTGCTAAACTAAATTTCTCTGTGTGACCTCAAGAAAGCCATTTTAACTCTCTGTACCTCAGTTTCCTTATTTGTTAAAAGAGGTTTGATCTCTCCATTTACTTCCTGTGGGGTAATAATTCTCACCCATAGGACTCGAACCCATAATCAGATGCTAGAAATATTCAGTTCAGTATGATAGCCACTGGCCACATGTGGCTACTGAAAACTGGAAACGTGACTCATATGTATTGAAATGTGCTATGAATATAAAATGTATGCTGCTGCTGCTGCTGCTAAGTCGCTTCAGTCGTGTCCGACTCTGTGCGACCCCATTGACGGCAGCCCACCAGGCTCCCCCATCCCTGGGATTCTCTAGGCAAGAATACTGGAGTGGGTTGCCATTGCCTTCTCCAATGCATGAAAGTGAAATGTCAAAGTGAAGTCGCTCAGTCGTGTCCGACTCTTCACAACCCCATGGACTGCAGCCTACCAGGCTACTCTGTCCATGGGATTTTCCAGGCAAGAGTACTGGAGTGGGGTGCCATATACCAGATTTCAAAGACTTAGTATAAAAAAAAAGGAATATAAAATATCACATAACAACTTTATATTGATTACATGTTCAAATAATATTTTGGATATACCAAAGTAAACATTAAAATTAATTTTCTTACTTTTCTAACGTGACTACTAGAAAGTTTTAAATTACACATGCCCGATACACATTATATTTTCATTCTTTAGCCCTGCTCTTGGACATTTTATTAACTGGATATTATTTAAATAGATCAAAATTTATACTATTAAGTATGGTGTTTAACTGCTATAAAGAACATTTATTGATCCTCGGTTCAATGTAAATAACTGTGAGCCTTTATCAATGTATCAAATTTAAAACTTTCTTGAAATTAGTAAACTTAGAAGTATTAAACATTCATTAACCTGAAATCAAATGAAACTTGAGGTATACACTGCAGTAGTCACTAAATTTGGAAATCACTGATAAACACAAAGACAAACAGGAAGATACAGAACAGACTTTTGGTAACTAAACAGAAATAAAGGGAAGTATGTAATTACAGTGTCACAATGGGAACAGGCTGTGTTCATTGGTTGTCCTGATGAGAAATCTCCATAGAGTCTAGGGCACAAGTATATAAAACAGCCAGTCTCTAGGTATCAACCCATGTTTAATGGGTCCAGTTTCAGATCCTTTTCTAAAGAGGAATCTGTCACTCAGGTAGGTCATTGCTGGGCTCTGGAATTAGAGACTCAGGTTTGCCGAACATAATATTGTGGGCTGACATCTCATTGGTAGAATTATCAGAAGCCATAAAGAAAACCTGCTGGGTGGCCACTAGGTGTCACTTTCTCATCCCTACAGGGCTTTGTTTTCATTGATTTTTCTAAGTTCCTTGGGACCTAGAAGAGGCATTTAGGACTTTTGTGCCTAGAATAAGTCTGCCTCTGTTTAATAAAGAGTGCTTTTTTAAGAGGAGTCTGGGAAGATCCTTTCCACATAAGATAAGAATTTTTGTTTAGGATCATTCCAGATGTGAAACTCATCCAACTGGGGACATGCTTTCTGAATTCATTTCAGAATATTTGGGGTGTGTGTGTGTCACTGCTCATACAATCTTGAGTTTAGGTCTGTCTTTTATACAACTTTTAAGGTCTTTTCTGTTTCACTTGCTCTTGTCTGTATGTTGGTATTTTTAAAATTTTGTGGGAAATAATGAAGAGTGAAATTAAACTATATTTTGTAGTAACTACTAGTTTCGGGTTTTTATTTAACACATTAAACTTCCTCTAAAAACGTATGCCCTTAATTACTTTCTAAAGATCCAGTGTTCTAAAACCACTGAAGGGTACTTCTGTGGCGGTCCAGTGGCTGAGATTCCACACTCCTAATGCAGGGGCCTGGGTTCAATCCTGGGTCAGGCAACTAGAATCCACATGCCACAGCTAAGAGTTCGCATGCTGCAACCAAAGATCCCATGTGCTGCCACGAAGCTAGAAGATCCTGCATGCTACAACCAAGACCTGGCTCAGCCAAATAAATAAAACCACTGGGAAGGGAGATACATATTACTTTACACATTTTAGGGTGTGTTCATCAGGGTATGCTAACTGCTATAGCAACTCTAAAATATCAGTGGCTTAACCTGGTAAAGGTTTCCTTCTGCTCATATCGCATCTGATGTCATCAACACTGTTGGTCTCTCTGACTCTACTTGTCGCTCTTCTTTGCCTCTCCATCTTTCCATCTCTCAGCTCTGTTTTTCTCTGAGTTTTATCCTCTAAAGGACCTTCTTCCCCATACTGATGCTCAAAACCGCCAAGCACATATTGCTCTTGTACCTGGCAATTAACAATCAAAAGAGAGCTTCTCTGTTTCCTAGTAACTCCCAGAAAAAACTCCATTGATCAGGGCTCTGTTTCAGCTTGGTTCACATGGACTCTCTTCTGTGGTCAGTAGGCTGGAATGAATATACAGATGGCCAGGCTTTGGTCCCATGACCAAACCTAAGTTAAAAGGCATCCTTGAAAGGGAAATCATGTCAAAAATAGCCAACTCCCCGACCCAACTGCCCAGGTCCAGGAAGGAATAGGGATGTAGGCAGAAGGAACAATGGAAAACTCATAATTCTGGAGAGTTGATGATTTCCTAGAATTGTGAGTTTAGGTTATGTGAGCCTCAAGTATTTTCAGATTGTTTGGTTTTGGTGGTTTGTTTTTTTTCTCTTTTTGAGGGTGGGGGTAGCATGTGTGCCTACTCAGTCACGCAGTAGTGTCCAACTCTTTGCAATCCCATAGACTGTAGTCCACCAGGCTCCTCTGTCCGTGGGATTTTCCAGGCAAAAACACTGGAGTCAGTTGCCATTTCCTACTCCAGGGGATCTTGTTGATTAAGGGATCAAACCTGCATCACAAGTTATATCATATGTTTCTAAGCCTTGGCTACCTCTTTTATTTAATACCCAGCCACTAGTCAATTTGGAGGGCTCTGACCATAGCTTCAAACAAAACTAGTGGAGGTGATGGAATTCCAGTTGAGCTGTTTCAAATCCTAAAAGACGATGCTATGAAAATGCTGCATTCAATATGCCAGCAAATTTAAAAAACTCAGCAGTGGCCACAGGACTGGAAAAGGTCAGTTTTCATTCCAATCCCAAAGAAAGGCAATGCCAAAGAATGCTCAAACTACCACACAATTGCACTCATCTCACAGGCTAGCAAAGTAATGCAAAAATTCTCCAAGCCAGGCTACAACAATATGTGAACTGTGAACTTCCAGATGTTCATGCTGGACTGAGAAAAGGCAGAGGAACCAGTGATCAAATTGCCAACATCCGCTGGATCACCAAAAAAGCGAGAGAGTTCCAGAAAAACAACTACTTATGCTTTATTGACTATGCCAAAGCCTTTGACTGTGTGGATCACAAATAACTGTGGAAAATTCTTCAAGAGATGGAAATATCAGACCACCTGATCTGCCTCCTAAGAAATCTGTATGCAGGTCAAGAAGCAACAGTTAGAACTGGACATGGAACAACAGACTGGTTCCAAATTGGGAAAGGACTACATCAAGGCTGTATATTGTCACTCTGCTTATTTAACTTATATGCAGAGTACATCATGAGAAATGCTGGACTGGATGAAGCACAAGCTGGAATCAAGATTGCTGGGAGAAATATCAATAACCTCAGATATGCAGATGACACCACCCTTATGGCAGAAAGTGAAGAAGAACTAAAGAGCCCCTTGATGAAAGTGAAAGAGGGGAGTGAAAAAGTTGGCTTAAAACTAAACATTCAGAAAACTAAGATCGTGGCATCTGGCCCCATCACTTCATGGGAAATAGATGGGGAACCAATGGAAACAGTGACAGATTTTATTTTGGGGGGCTCCAAAATCATTGCAGATGGTGACTGCAGCTATGAAATTAAAAGACATTTGCTCCTTGGAAGAAAAGCTATGACCAACCTAGACAGCATATTAAAAAGCAGAGACATTACTTTGTCAACAAAGGTCCGTCTAGTCAAGGCTATGGTTTTTTTCAATAGTTATGTATGGATGTGAGAATTGGACTATAAAGAAAGCTCAGTGCCAAAGAATTGATGCTTTTGAACTGTGGTGTTAGAGAAGACTCTTGAGAGTTCCTTGGACTGCAAGGAGATCTAAACTGTCAATCCTAAAGGAAATCAGTCCTGAATATTCATTGGAAGGACTGATGTGGAAGCTGAAACTTCAATACTTTGGCCACCTGATGTGAATAACTGACTCCTTGGAAAAGACCCTGATGCTGGGAAAGATTGAAGGTGGGAGGAGAAGGGAATGACAGAGGATGAGATGATTGGATGGCATCACCGACTTAATGGATATGAGTTTGAGTAAACTCTGGGAGTTGGCAATGGACAGGGAAGCCTGGCATGCTGCAGTGCACTGGGGTCACAAAGAGTCAGACACGACTGAGCAACTGAACTGAACTGACCATAGCTTAAGTAAGTGTGTGTTGAGACAGACCACAAAAAGTTGTTATATCCTTGTCCACCTATGTGCTTCTGGCATTGAATTGAAACGTGGGCAGTCCTAGCACTTGGCTGACTGTTAAGCAGTCTTTCCCATATGTCTTCCCTGGTGGCTCAGATGGTAAAGAAACTTCCTTCAACATAGGAGACCTGGGTTCAGTCCCTGGGTTGGGAAGATCCCCTGGAGGAGGACATGGCAATCAACTCCAGTATTCTTGCCTGGAGAATTCCATGGACAGAGGAGCCTGATGGGCTACAGTCCATGGGATCACAGAGTCAGACATGACTTAGTCACACACACATACACACACACACACACTCCTATCAAGGGAGAAATCTGTTGCATGTTATCATGAGTGTAAATACATCAAAATAATTTTTGTGATAGAATATTTTTTAAAAAACATAAATAAGACTAGATTATGTAAACTTATAATCTAAGTGAACTCTTGGAAATCTCATTTACTACTTGGTTGAGTGAGCAGTAACCCAAAAAACTTCCTATCAGAACTGACATCTAGACCAATAGCATATGATTACTTGATTGTTCAGTTATTTGTGGGAATCCATAGTATTCTGTTTAACAAAGATCAAGAAAGACATAGTTACAGTGCCTGAAATATCTTCTTGGGGAGGAAAGAAAATGGATGGATACATATCAGATTATATGTAAGATAATAAAGTTCATAATATTTACATAGAAAAATGCTATTCTGTTTCTTTATAATAACATTAGTAGCATATTTTGTTTTTGTTAGATTAGTGCAAAAGGAATTACAGTTTTGCATTGTTGACATCTGCCATTTGATATTGAAATATATTCTTAAATAAATCTGGTTATATTATACATCATTCTAATGCACATTTCTCACTTTATTTTTTTTTTGCTAATGACTTACTACTTGCTGTCTGTATTTATTTATACTATAAAAATGATGTTAGACAACAAACTCAAGAGATTTTTTTATTCGAGTTCAAAATGGGTGGTAAAGCAGCAGAGACAACTCACAATATCAACAACACTTTTGGCCCAGAAACTGCTAACCAACATATAGTGCAGTGGTGCTTCAAGAAATTTTACAAAGGAGATGAGAGCCTTGAAGATGAGCCAAGTGGCCGGGCATCAGAAGCTGACAACGACCAATTGAGAGACATCATTGAAGCTTATCCTCTTACAACTACATGAGAAGTTGCTAAAGAGCTCAACATCAACCATTCTACAGTCATTCAACGTTTGAAGCAAATTGGAAAGGTGAAAGACCTCCATAAGCGGGTGCCTCATGAGTTGACTGAAGGTTTAAAAAATCATTGTTTTAAAGAGTTGTCTTCTCTTATTCTGTACAACAAACCTTTTCTCAATTGGATTGTGACATGCAATGAAAAGTGGATTGTACACAATAACCAGTGATGATCAGCTCAGAGGCTGGACCAAGAAGAAGCTCCAAAGCACTTCCCAAAGCCAAACTTGCACCACAACAGGTCATGGTCACTGGTGGTCTGCTGCCAGTCTGATCCACTACTTCTGAATCCCAATGAAACCATTACATCTGAGAAGTATGCTCAGCAAATCGATGAGATGCCCCGAAAACTGCAACGCCTGCAGCGGTCAACAGAAAGGGCCCAATTCTTCTCCACAACAATGCCTGACCACATGTCGCACGGCCAACACTTCAAAAGTTGAACGAATCGGGCCTCGCCCACCATATTCACTTGACCTCTCACCAACTGACTACTACTTCTTCAAGCATCTCAACAACTTCTTGCATGGAAAACCTTTCCACAACCAGCTGCTAAGTCACTTCAGTCATGTTCGACTCTGTGCGACCCCACAGACAGCAGCCCACCAGGCTCCCCCGTCCCCGGGATTTTCCAGGCAAGAACACTGGAGTGGGTTGCCATTTCCTTCTCCAATGCATGAAAGTGAAAAGTGGAAGGGAAGTTGCTCAGTCATGTCTGACTCTTAGCGACCCCATGGACTGCAGCCTACCAGGCTCCTCCATCCATGGGATTTTCCAGGCAAGAGTACTGTAGGGGGGTGCCATTGCCTTGTCCATCCACAACCAGCAGGAGACAGAAAGTGTTTTCCAAGAGTTTGTCAAATCCAGAGGTATGGATTTTTACACTACCGGAATAAACAAACTTATTTCTCATTGGCAAAAATGTGTTGATTGTGTAATGGTTCTTATTTTGACTAACAAAGATGTGTTTGAGCCTAGTTACAATGATTTAAAATTCATAGCCTGAAACCACAATTAACTCATACCAACCAATCAATTGTTTTCTGATTATAAAGGAACTTTATATTCCTTATTGAAAATTCAGAAATACAAAAAAAGGGGCTCTGCAATCAAGGGGGTGGAGTACAGGGATGTGGAGCTCACCCCCTACCACAAATACATCAAAAGTACATATACATACAGAACAGTTCTCACAGAATGCCAATTGATCCCTGGGAGAAAGCCTCTGACACCTGAACAGATAAGAGAGATCTCCACATAACTGAGTAGGATGAAAGAGAAAAAAAGGAAATGGAATGGATTGCCATTCCCTCCTCCAGGGCATCTTCCCAACCCAGGGGTTGCACCTAGGTCTCCCGTATTGCAGGCAAATTCTTTACCATCTGAGACACCAGAGAAGCCCCCATTCCTAATGGGAACACAAAGGAGGCAGGAACTGCCACCACAGCCTCTTTCCCCATGCACCTGCTGCCACCTCTGAGGGGTCCTGTGCCAGCCACCACCTTGGCGGCTCTAGGAACAGGTACCAGTGGGGCTGAAGTGGGGCTGAAATCATAGCAAACCCCGGGGGCTGCATGACTTAGTGCGCAGGGCTGAAATGTCTCCCTGTAGCTGCACAAACCATAGATTTATGGTCTCTGCTGCCAGCTTTGTAAACTCAGAGTCTGGGGACATCCAAGTGGACATGGGTGCTTCTGCAGCTGGGATAGGTCTGGCCTTAGCAACTGTGAACTTTGTGGGCACATACACCGGGGGCTGGGCTGCACCAAGGTCTGCACTTCCTCCTTAGCTCCCCTGGGGTGTCTAGATGCACGAGCATGGCAATCCTGGGACCTGACTTCAGTGGATCAGCTCTGGTGGAAACAATGCCTGAGGGATACCAAAACTGACTGTCATTTTCACAATTGAGGTGGGGCCAAGAGCGGTGCCCACAACAGAGTACTTCGTGAGCCTACACAACGGGTGGCAGGCTCCAATCCCACTTACATGGAACCTCAGCTCAGAAGCACAGCTCAGAGATGGATTTGGAGTCTTCAACTCCAACAGCTAGGAAGCAGATCCTACCTGTGACAGGGCTGTGACTCCACTGAGCAAAAAGGAGGACCAGTTACTTGCTGGTCACCCAACACCAGTCACTCCCTCTTATTAGGGGATAATGGCCAGGACACACTGAGGAAAGAGATAACAGGCATGCATACTAAAACAGCCCTCATATAAAAAATACTAAACCCATGCAGGGTAAAATTGGATCCTCCCATATAAAAATAGCCCTCCAAGACTATAGTAAATAATTATTTCTCCTTAACTCACAGAGCAAGAGAAATATGAGTAGAATGAAGAAGCATAGGAACTACTTCCAGTTAAAAGATCAAGAGAACTCTCCTGAAAGGACAAACAATGAAACAGACCTCTTTACTCTGGCAGACTCTGAGTTCAAAAAGGAGATGATAAAAATATTGAAGGAATTAAGAAAGACTGTCAATAGAAATGCAGATTATTGTAAAAAGGCACTAGAAGCTATAAAGATGAGCCAAGGAAAATTAGAAAACTCATTTGCTGAGACAAAAGGTGAGCTACAGGCAATGAATAGCAGATTGATTAATGTGGAAGAATGAATATGTGGTCTGGAAGACAGAATAATAGAAATCACCCAATTAGAACAGCAGACAAAAAGCCAAATTTAAAAAAAAAATGACAGCAATAAAAGAGACATATGGGATACCATAAAGCATGCCAACCTATGCATAACAGGAATTCCAGAAGGAGATGAAAGAGAAAAGGAGACCAAAAATTTATCTGAAGAAATTATAGCTGAAAACGTCCTACTCCTAAAGATGGAAATATATCCATATACAGGAAGCACAGAGGGTCCCAAATAANAAGCGCAGAGGGTCCCAAATAAGATGAACCCAAACTGAACTACACCAAAACATATAATTATAATGGCAAAAGTAAAGAGAATATTATCAAACTTCCTTGGTGGTCCAGTGGTTAAGAATCTGCCTGCCAATGCAGGGGACACAGATTTGATTCCTGGTCTGGGAGGATTCCATATGCCATGGGGCAACTAAGCCTGTGTGCCACAACTGCTGAGCCTGTGGCCTCGAGCCCATGTGCCACAACTACTGAGCCCAGAGGATACCCTAGAGCCTGTGCTCCACAACAGGAGACGCCACTGCAGGGAGAAAGCGTCACACTCAGACTAGAGAGGCGCCCCCATTCGCCACAGCCAGAGAAAGCTTATATGCAGCAATGCACATCAGGAGACGCCACTGCAGTGAGAAAGTGGCACACTCAAACTAGAGAGGAGCCCCCATTCGCCACAACCAGAGAAAGCTTACATGCAGCAATGAAGCCTCAGCACAGACAAAAATAAATAAGTTAAAAAAAAGAGGAATCTTAGGGCAGCAAGAGAAAAACAGACTTAATTACAAGTGAATCCCCATAAAGGCTATCGCTGATTTCTCCACAGAAATACTGTAGTCCAGAAGGGAATGTAAAGATATATTCAAAGTCTTGAAAGGGGAAAACCTGCAACCTAGCTTACTCCACTCAGCAAGATTACAATTTAGAACAGAAGGAGAGAAAAAGAGTTTCTCAGACAGGCAAAATCTGAAAGAATACAGCAAAACTAAACATATCCTAAAATAGATATTGAAAGGTCTTCTTTAAGTGAAGAGAAACAAGATTCTATAGGAAACAGAAAATCACAATTAGGAAGTGAATCACTTAGTAAGCCATATACATATTTTAAAAAAAACCCCAAAAAGTTTTTTGAGACAATGATAACCATAACAAACAGCAAAAGGACAAACATGAAGATGTAAAAAAGGACATCAAAAATCATAAAATGTGGAGGAGGAGAATAAGAAAATGTAGGGTTTTTTCTTCTACAATGTGTTTGAACATATATGAATTTCAGTCCATAGAAAGTAGATATAGGAAGGGGTTAACAAGAATTGCTGCTTTTGAACTGATGCAATTGAGTCTTTTGGAGAAGACTCTTGAGAGTCCCTTGGACTGCAAGGAGATCCAACCAGTACATTCTGAAGGAGATCAGCCCTGGATGTTCTTTGGAAGGAATGATGCTAAAGCTGAAACTCCAGTACTTTGGCCACCTCATGCGAAGAGTTGACTCATTGGAAAAGACTCTGATGCTGGGAGGGATTGGGGGCAGGAGAAGGGGACGACCGAGGATGAGATGGCTGGATGCCATCACTGACTCGATGAACGTGAGTCTGAGTGAACTCCGGGAGTTGGTGATGGACAGGGAGGCCTGGCATGCTGTGATTCTTGGGGTTACAAAGAGTTGGACATGACTGTGAGACTGAACTGAACTGAACAATACTTGAAAAGTGAAAATCAAAAATATACAACAGATTCACAAAAACCAAAAAGAAGAGAACATAAGCATAACAGAAGAGGAAATCATTAAACCACAAAAGGAAAAACAAAAAGAAAGGAACAAAGAAGAAAGATAGAATCCACTGGAAAACAGGTTTAAACTGGTAATAAATACATATCTATCAAAAATTACCTTAAGTGTCAATGGAATAAATGTACCAATCAAAAGACAGTGTCAGATTGGGTAAAACAAGAGCCTACAATATGCTGCCTACAAGAGATTCACTTTAGGGCGAAGGAGATACATAGATTGAAAATGAGGGGATGGAAAAAGACATTTCACACAAACAGAAATGGCAAGAAAGTGGGGGGGTCACAATATCAGGCAAAATAGACTTTAAAACAAAGTCCACAAAGAATGATAAAGAAGGACACTATCTAATAATAAAAAGATCAATACAAGAAGAGGATATTACATTTGTCAACATTTATGTACCCAATATAGATGCACTCAAATACATAAAATGAAGACTAACAGATATTATGGGAGAACTGGGTGGGAATACAATAATAGTAGGAGAATTTAACATCAATGAACAGATCTTCTAGACATAATCAGTAAGGCAACAGAGATCCTAAGTGATAAAATAGAACAATTAAACTTAATTGGTATTTTCAGGACATTACATACAAAAGAACAAATATACACATTCTTTTCAAGTGCATAGGACTGATCACATACTAGAGCATAAAACAAGCCTCAACAAATTTAAGAGCATAGAAATTACTTCAAGTACTTTTCAGATCATAATGGCAATAAAACTGGAAACCAATCACAGAAAAATGAGAAAAAAAAAAAGAATACATGGAAAATGAACAGCATCTTACTAAAAAACTGATGGGTTGATGAAATCAAAGAGGAAATTTAAAAATACCTTGAGACAAATGACAATAAAAACACAACCATACAAAATCTATTGCTACTGCTGCTAAGTCGCTTCAGTCGTGTTCGACTCTGTGCGACCCCATAGACAGCAGCCCACCATGCTCCTCTGTCCCTGGGATTCTCCAGGCAAGAACACTGGAGTGGGTTGCCATTTCCTTCTCCAATGCAGGAAAGTGAAAAGCGAAAGTGAAGTTGCTCAGCTATGTCTGACTCCTAGCGACCCCATGGACTGCAGCCTACCAGGCTCCTCTGCCCATGGGGTTTTCCAGGCAAGAGTACTGGAGTGAGTTGCCATTTCCTTCTCTATACAAAATCTATAGGATGCAGCAAAAGCAGTTCTTAGAGGGAAGCTCATAATGATATAGGCCTTCCTCACAAACCAAGAAAAATTTCAAATGAGCAACCTAATCTACCGCCTAAAAGAATTAGAGAGAAAACAAACAAAACTGAAAGTCAGAAAAAGGAAGGGAACAATAACAATCAGAGAGGAAATAAATAAAATATAGATTAAAAAGTAGAAAAAATCAATTAAACCAAAATCTCGTTCTTTGAAAGGGTAAACAAAATTGACAAATCTCTGGCCAGACTAAGAAGAAAAGAGAGGGAGCCTAAATAAACAATATAAAAGTGTAAAGGAAATAACAACTGATGCCACAGAAATTTTAGAAACCATAAGAGAATACTATGAAGAATTATATGCCAACAAACTCAACAATCTATGAGAAATAGTCAAGTTCCTAGAAATATACCACCCACCAAAACTGAATCAAGAAGAAATAGATAATCTGAACAGACCAAACACTAGAAGTAAAACAAAATCTATAATTCTAAAACTCCCTACAAACAAAAGTCCAGGGCCAGATGGCTTCACAACCAAGTTCTACCAAACATACAAAGAGGAAGTTTTACTGATCCTTATCAAACTCTTTCAAAAGACTGAAAAGAAGGGAACATTCCCAAAGGCATTCTATGAAGCCACGATCACCCTGATACCAAAATCAGGCAAAGACACTACCAAGAAAGAAAATTACAGGCCAATGTCTTTCATGAATATGGATATGAAAGTTCTTAACAAAATATTAGCAAACTGAATTTTAAAATATGTAAAAAATCATATACCATGACCAAGTTGAATTCACTTCAGGGTCACAAGGATGGTTCAACATACACAGATCAATGTGATACACCACATCAACAAGAGAAAATACCAAACCACATGATGATCTTAATAGATGCAGAAAGAGGATTTGACAAAATTCCGCATCCATTCATGCTAAAAACTCTTACCAAAGTTGGGTATAGAGGGAACATATCTCAACATAATAAAAGCTACTTATGACAAGCCCTCAGCCAATATAAAACTCAACAGTGAAAAGCTGAACGGCTTCTTGCTAAAATCTGGAACAAGACAAAGATGCCCACTCTCATCACTTCTATTCAACATAGTACTGGAAGTCCTACCCACATCAATCAGACAAAAAGAAACAAAATATGTCCAAATTAGAAGGGAAAAGGTTAAACTGTTATTAACACAGATGACATAATACTGTATATAGAAAATCCTGAAGACTCCACACAAAAGCTACTAGAACTGATAAATGATTTCAGCAAAATAGCAGGATATAAGATTAACATACAGAAAACCGGTTTCATTTCTTTACACTAACAATGAAATGTCAAAAAGGGAAGGTAAAAAATAATTCCTTATAAAATCACATCTTAAAAAAAATAGGAATAAAACTGAACAAGGAGGTAAAAGACTTTTATGCTGAAAACTTTAAATGGTAATAAAGGAAACTGAAGATGATTCAAAGAAATGGAAAGATAACAATGCTCTTGGATTGGAAGAATTATTATTGCTAAAATGGCAATATTACCCAAAGCAATCTGAAGATTTAATGTGATTCCTATCAAATTATCCATCACATTTTTTCATGGAACTAGAACAAATAATCCCCAGATTTATATATTTTATAAATTTATAAAAACATAAAAGACCCAGAATTGCTAAAGCAATCCTGAAGAAAAGGAACAAAGCAGGAGGCCTAACCCTCCAAGACTTCAGACAACACTACAAAGCTACAGTATTCAGAAAGGTGTAGTACTGGCATGAAGACAGACATGTGGCTCAGTGGAACCAAATAAAGAGCTGAGATATAAACCCCACACCCCTATGGTCAATTAATCTTCAACAGAGGACACAAGAATATACAGTGGAGGAAAGATAGTCTCTTGAGCAAGTGGTGTTGGGAAAGTTGGACAGCTTGCATGCAAATCAATGAAGTTAAAACACACCCTTACACTGCACAGAAAAATAAGCTCAAAATGGCTTAAAGACACATGACACCCTAAAACTCCTAGAAAAGAACACAGGCAAGTCAATCTTTTACAATGAGAATGTTAAAGGAATCATACCAATGTTTACTTAGATCAGTCTCCCAAGACAATTGAAATAAAACCAAAAAGAAACAAATGGGACCTAGTCAAACTTATAAGCTTTTGCATAGCAAGGAAACCATACACAAAACGAAAAGACAACCTACAAAATGGGAGAAATTACTTGTAAATGATGCAAACAGCAAGGGCTTAATTTCCAAAATCATAAAATCACATCCAATAAAATAAAATAAAATACTTAGGAATAAACCTGAGCAAGGAAGTAAAAGACTTACATGATGAGAACTTCAAAATGGTAATAAATATCCAAATATTTACTTAATATCATTAAATGCTGCTAAGTCACTTCAGTCGTGTCCAACTCTGTGCGACCTCATAGATGGCAGCCCACTAGGCTCCTCTGTCCCTGGGATTCTCCAGGCAAGAGTACTGGAGTGGGTTGCCATTTCCTTCTCCAATGCATGAAAGTGAAAAGTGAAAGTGAAGTCGCTCAGTCGTGTCTGACCCTCAGCGACCCCATGGACTGCAGCCTTCCAGTCTCCTCAGTCCAAGGGTTTTCCAGGCAAG
>SJYQ01104487.1:53223-95733 GCA_006410935.1 Redunca redunca | reverse complement strand
CTGTTCCCATTGGGTGATTTCCATTATTCTATCTTCCAGATCACTTGTGTTCTTCTGTATCACCTAGTCTGGTTTTAATTCCTTCTAATATGTTTTCTATTTCAGTTATTATATTCTTCAGTTGTTTTTTTTCCTAGTTCATTAAAATTCACTGTGCTCATCTCTTTTCTCTAGTTCAGCTAGCATTTTTATTACTAATGCTTTAAACTCTGAAATTATTTTTGATTCATTAATTTCAGTTTTTTCCTTGTTCTTTCATTTTATCAATTCCTCTGTCTTCTGATTTTGCTTAGCTTTCTCTTATTCTGTGAAATTAGAGAAAACAGTTACCTACCCTGGTCTTGAAGGGGTATCTTTGTGTGGGAGTGTCCCTATGTAGTCTGCGGCAGCCCAGTGACTTTGGTGAAGAGCTGGGTGAGCCACGTCTTCCCCCAGGGTGTGCTGGTAGCAATTACCTTGGAAGATGGTGGGGCTGGAGATGAAGGGGCTAGAGCCAGAGCCAGGCATGAGCCAGGGCTTCTTCTCTGATTAATGACCAATACCATCCCATTAAGGGCAAGCTGGGTCCCAAGTTTCTGGAGAAGTCCTGAAGATCGAGTCAGAGCTGGTTATCTCCCTTCTGAGTGTGTGGTCTTTCCCCTCTCGGCACTGGCACCTTTCTCCTAGAGGGGAGCAGTGCTGGAGCAAGGGAGGCTGGAGCGGGCACCCAGTGTGGACCGGGACCCGCTCGGGGGTGGCTCTGGCACATCAGTTGCAAATTGCTCTTAATCTGCTGCCTCCACATGTGCCAGGATGACTGCCCTCACCCGGTTCAGAGTCTGTGCCAGGTCTGAGCTAGCGTCATCCTCCACAGCTGTGCACTCTGCTTCGGCCCAGCTGCCTTCACCCTAGTGTAGAGCAATGCCGTGGAACACAAGGGGGCCAGAAAGGGTGCTGGGCTGGGGCTGGGGCAGGGGTTGGGTAGTCACAGGAAACTTCCAGTCCACTTCCCCTGCCTTGTTTTGGGAGTAAGCCAGAGCGTGTGTGCTCTTCATGGATGAACTCTAGGTTTCTTACAGCCTCACTGTCAGTTCCACTGGTTTTCAAACCACCTAAGGAAATGAATTCTCCCAGTGTTGGACGCCAGGGCTGAATGCGCAATAAAGTGGTTTGAACTGCTCGCTCCCCAGGGAGGATCTCTGAACCTGCGTGATCTTCCTACTCTTTTGTGTCCCTTCCTAAGGACACAAGTTCATAATGTGATTTCTTCTCTTACCTTCCTGTTCCACTCCATGTGGACCATTCTCAGTCTCAGTTGTAGAAGGGTCTTTCTACAAGTCTCCCATTTGTTTTCAGTGAGATTTGCTCCACATGTAGATGTATTTTTGAAGTGTTTGTGGGGGGAAGGTGAGCTCTGGTTCCTCCTACTCTGCCATCTTGATCTCCTTCTATTTAATTTTTAATGACCAAGAAACCAAGAATTTTTTAAAAAGAGTATCATATCTCAAACCAGGAATGAAAATTTCAAAAATGGGAGGGGGAAAAAGTTTTAAAATACTGTTCTACTTTTAGCGATTGTCATAAACCAAAATGATAAAAATGATTGAATAAATAAATGCAAGGGGTGATATCATTGTTAAGATTTCTACCTGATATTTTATAACATATGAGAAACATGGCCATTCAAGCCCCTACCTAGAGTCTGACTCTAGGTTTTTATGTGTTATTAGAATTTTTAAAGTTATTTTAACTAGGTTTTTAGAGTTATTTTAACTCTAGATTTTTATGTGTTCACATAGATACACTTCTGGCGATTTTATTAAATTTATTAAGCTGGACCTTATCAAGGATTATAGAAAACAAATTGGCCCTTAAAAATCATAGCAGCAGTGGCTGTGAAAATTCAGGTTTGCAGAACATCTTAAAGCTTAATGTTTTTCACTTTCGGATATGTGTATGCACAGGAATATCTGTTAAATGAACTAAATCCAGCCTTTTTCTAACAGAGAAACATACTATATGGTGCAAAACCTTATAAAGAACTGACTTTTAAAACATTATTTAACATGGAAATAGAATTCATTAAAACAAATGTAAAAACTCTACAATGGAGTTCTAAATATTTGGTACTAAGTAACATCAGCATGGCAGAAAGTGAAGAGGAACTAAAAAGCCTCTTGATGAAAGTGAAAGAGGAGAGTGAACAAGTTGGCTTAAAGCTCAACATTCAGAAAATGAAGATCATGGCATCCGGTCCCATTAATTCATGAGAAATAGATGGAGAAACAGTGGAAACAGTGTCAGACTTTAATTTTTTGGGTTCCAAAATCACTGCAGATGGTGACTGCAGCCATGAAATTAAAAGACGCTTACTCCTTGGAAGAAAAGTTATGACCAACCTAGATAGCATATTCAAAAGCAGAGACATTACTTTGCCGACTAAGGTCCATCTAGTCAAGGCTATGGTTTTTCCGGTGGTCATGTATGGATGTGAGAGTTGGACCGTGAAGAAGGCTGAGCACCGAAGAATTGATTCTTTTGAACTGTGGTGTTGGAGAAGACTCTTGAGAGTCCCTTGGACTGCAAGGAGATCCAACCAGTCCATTCTGAAGGAGATCAGCCCTGAGATTTCTTTGGAAGGAATGATGCTAAAGTTGAAACTCCCGTACTTTGGCCACCTCATGCGAAGAGTTGACTCATTGGAAAAGATTCTGATTCTGGGAGGGCTTGGGGGCAGGAGGAGAAGGGGACGACAGAGGATGAGATGGCTGGATGGCATCACTGACTTGATGGGCGTGAGTCTGAGTGAACTCCGGGAGTTGGTGATGGACAGGGAGGCCTGGCGTGCTGCGATTCATGGGGTCGCAAATAGTAAGACACGACTGAGCAACTGAACTGAACTGAACATCAGCATGGAAGTGAGAAATAGAACTATGGACTGAGGTTTGTGACATTGTACAGGAGACAGGGATCAAGACTATGGTTTTTTTCCAGTGGTCATGTATGGATGTGAGAGTTGGACTGTGAAGAAGGCTGAGCACCGAAGAATTGATGCTTTTGAACTGTGGTGTTGGAGAAGACTTCTGAGAGTCCCTTGGTCTGAGGAGATCCAACCAGTCCATTCTGAAGGAGATCAGCCCTGGGATTTCTTTGGAAGGAATGATGCTAAAGCTGAAGCTCCAGTACTTTGGCCACCTCACATGAAGAGCTGACTCATTGGAAAAGGCTTTGATGTTGGGAGGGCTTGGGGCAGGAGGAGAAGGGGACAACAGAGGCTGAGATGGCTGGATGGCATCACTGACTGAATGGATGTGAATCTGAGTGAACTCCGGGAGTTGGTGATGGACAGGGAGGCTGGCATGCTGCGATTCATGGGGTCGCAAATAGTAAGACAACTGAGCGACTGAACTGAACTGAACTGAATATCAGCATTATGTGGGAGCTTGTCAGAATGCAAACTCATGGGCCTGCCCCCAGTCCTGCTAGTTTAGAAACTGATTTAGGAATGAGGCCAGGCAATCTGTGCTCTACCAGAGTTTCCAGGTGATTCTGATACATGCTAAGAGTCAAAAATTATTACTCTATTTCACATATGCTATTGGTTTGATCTATCTTACCTAGACTCTTGTGTTTCCCAAGTGGCACCGTGGTAAAGAATCTGCCTGCCAATGCAGGAGACATGGATTCGATCCCTGGCTTGGGAATATCCCCAGGTGAAGAAAATGGCAACCAACTCCAGTATTCTTGCCTGAGAAATCCCACAGACAGAGTTTGGTGGGCTGCAGTCCATGGGCTCCCAAAAGAGTCACACACGACTGAGCAACTGAATGACAACCTAGATTATTTGAGGCATCTCATTCTGTGTGATCTTGATAATCATGAAATTTTCCCACATTTGAGCAAAATACAGAGGCTGTTTTCCAAATATAACATCTAATGAGCAATCAGAAATGACCCACTCTCAGTAGCAAAAGCGAGTATAGAGGTTGTCTCTGTATTTTTAGAGCACAAAAAGATTTGCTAGCATTTTCAGGAAAACAAACCAGCTATAAAAGATCCATTCTTTTATCCTTAGATTTTGATGATTAGTTTATAAATAACAAATCAAAGGGGAAAATTACAGGATAAGAGTATACTATAGCTATGAAATTGACTAATTATCTAAGCCAGCCCGAGAAGAAAATAGTGTAGCTATTCTCCAGCTATGAAAACAATCCAAACTTGTATAAATAGAAAGAGGACATTTTAAATAGCGGAGGCTGCTTCCAAGCCTTATAAATAAGAGGGCATCTTTGCTCTAGAGATTAAAGGGACATCCCAGCCCCAGGGGCAAACTCAGTGACTGAGCCTCTGTAGGAGGCTGTCTGCATCTGGTACCCAGGCCAGGGTAGGCAGCTTAAAGGCTCTAGTCACAGCCACAACCTTCTGAGGGGTTTTCTAAAATCTAACCCCCTTTCATAGACCTTCACATTCATCCTCAAAGTAGTGTGAATGGGGCTGAAAAACTGAGTTCCTTAACCAGGCATTTTTAAAAAATCCTGGGTAGTGTTTCCATCTAGGGAGACACTTCATAGTTTGACATTCTCTCTAGGGTAGAGCTTCTGTATCTTATCACTACTGACATTTTATGGGGGGCTATTTTTTGCTGTGGAAGGGTGTAGGGTGCTTGGTAGCATCTCTGGCCTATACCCACTAGATACCAATAGCAACCCCTGTGCGTGAGTTCTAAGTCACTTCAGTCATGTCCAACTCTTTGTGACCCCATGGACTATAGCCCGCCAGACTCTCCTCCGTCCTTGGGGTTCTCCGGGTAAGAATACTGAAGTGGGTTTCCATTTCCTCCTCCAAGGGATCTTCCCCAGCCAGAGATCGAACCCAAGGCTCTTACGTCTCCTGCATTGGCAGGCAGGTTCTTTGCCACTAGTGCCACCTGGGAAGCCCAGCAACCCCTACGGTGATAACCAAAAGATGTCTCAGATGTTGCCAATTGTCCTTTGGAGGAAAGAGCACAAAATCCCTCCTCTTTCTCCCAAGTTGAGAATTACTGCTCTAGAGAGATCATTTCCCCTTTTATGTTAAAAGTGGGAAGGAAAAAAAAATTATCCTTCCTGTTCTTTATCTTCATTAAAACCACCACTCCTTTGATTCCTCTTGTTCTTCTTTATTTATCTTTACCCCTCCCACATCCTCCCCTTATCCTCAAAACACACCAAGTTTTTCAGTCAGTCAGCCAGTCAGTTCAGTCGCTCAGTCGTGTCCGACTCTTTGCGACCCCATGAATCGCAGCACGCCAGGCCTCCCTGTCCATCAACAACTCCCGGAGTTCACTCAGACTCACATCCATCGAGTCAGTGATGCCATCCAGCCATCTCATCCTCTGTCGTCCCCTTCTCCTCCTGCCCCCAATCCCTCCCAGCATCAGAGAAGGTCAGGAAGGGTGGCGGTAAGGAAATACCCCTCGTCCAAGGTAAGGAGCAGTGGCTGTGCTTTGCTGGAGCAGCTGTGAAGAGATACCCCACGCCCAAGGTAAGAGAAACCCAAGTAAGATGGTAGGTATTGCAAGAGGGCATCAGAGGGCAGACACACTGAAACCATACTCACAGAAAACTAGTCAATCTAATCACACTAGGACCACAGCCTTGTCTAACTCAATGAAACCAAGCCATGCCCGTGGGGCAACCCAAGATGGGCGGGTCATGGTGGAGAGGTCTGACAGAATGTGGTCACTGGAGAAGGGAATGGCAAACCACTTCAGTATTCCTGCCTTGAGAACCCCATGAACAGTAGGAAAAGGCAAAATGGTAGGATACCAAAAGAGGAACTCCCCAGGTCATTAGGTGCCCAATATGCTACTGGAGATCAGTGGAGAAATAACTCCAGAAAGAATGAAGGGAAGGAGCCAAAGCAAAAACAATACCCAGCTGTGGATGTGACTCGTGATAGAAGCAAGATCTGATGCTGTAAAGAGCAATATTGCATAGGAACCTGGAATGTCAGGTCCATGAATTAAGGCAAATTGGAAGTGGTCAAACAAGAGATGGCAAGGGTGAACGTCGACATTCTAGGAATCAGCGAACTAAAATGGACTGGAATGGGTGAATTTAACTCAGATGACCATTATATCTACTACTGCAGGCAGGAATCCCTCAGAAGAAATGGAGTAGCCATCATGGTCAACAAAAGAGTCCAAAATGCAGTACTTGGATGCAGTCTCAAAAATGACAGAATGATCTCTATTTGTCTCCAAGGCAAACCATTCAATATCACAGTTATCCAAGTCTATGCCCCAACCAGTAACCAAGTCTTTACTTCCTTCCAAATCTGGACTAGTCCTCAGTGTTATCATTTCACCTACTCTTAATCGGTGGTCAATGCCCTCAAGCAATGGTCCCCAGCCCTGGATCCATTCAGCTCTCTGTTGACCCCACGTCTATGCTAGGGCTAACAAATATCACTTAAGAAAATCGTTGGTCTGCGTGAATTCATAGTCTCCCACTCGTGAGCTCAGTGAGGCAGCCTAGGGTTCTTATTTCTCTTCATCCACCTCCATCTACCTCATCTATCCTCACCTTGAGTGGGAAGTTCATACACATATTGGAAAGGTGTTCAACATGAACAACCACAAAAAGGTTGTTTGGGTTTGGTCTTATCAATACTGCAGATTGAAGAATGGAACATGTTGAGGGGTGGTAGAGAATGTTGTATTACTGTAAGGAGTGACCCACTGAATGGAACCACACACACCCAACACAATGAGCCAGGAACAGTCCTTTCCCAGCCCTGAGCCTGAGGGGCACATTCAAGATGGATCTAACAGGAGAAGAGAGGGACAGGGAGAAAATGAGGTGGGGCTAGAGAAAGAAGCCAGAGAGAGAATAAGCTACTGATGAGCCTCAGGCTGACTCTATAAGTTTGTGACCAATCAGGCCAAATAAAGTTTTACTCCATCTATTTCACAATGTACACCTGAATCAAAATATTACATTGTATTCCTTAAATATATACAGTTTTCATCAATCATGTCAAGAAAACTAGAAAGAATTATTGTAAACACTAAGAAAAAAAACAAATAGAAAATCATGTTTAGAATGCTACATGTATAACAAACATTTTGCTTTAACCTAAAAAGTGTGCTTCTATTTGTTAATATCCTGAGTCAGGATCAAAAAATTTTTGATGGTGTCCATTACCCGGAGTTCTGTGGAAACCATGCCTATGATTTACCATTTGTGTTGTCCAATTTGAATTTGTTTAGGTGAAGCAATCTGAGTGGAAAATTCCGACTAGATTTTTTTTTTTTTGGTCCAAATATTTAAAGTTGCCTTACCCATACCTACTTTAATAGAAAAAAAAAAATAGAAAAGAGAAACACATTTTAATATTTTTTCCCAAAGCCTAGCTTTCATAAAAAGAACCATTTTAATCTCCTTCTATCACTTCACATCATCCAGTTCAGTGAGTACAACTGACATGAACAGGTCACAGAGGGAAGACATCCTTTGGCAGACAGTCTGTGCACAGGGGTCCTGCCACACTCTACATCCTTCCATGGAGCCCACCACATGCACAGCAGTCCCTCCCTGTCTAAACAGAGAAGGGCTTCTCCTCTTGGTCCAAAGAGCCCCTCTCCTGGACTCCACATCTAGTCTCCCAACACTTAGGAACCTCAGTCTGTCTCCTCTTTTGTTTTTAACATCCTCCTCTTTTCTACCTCTTCCCTTGGGCATTTAAACCTACTCTATTGACTCTTGTTAACAACACAGTCACCTTAGGCCCATGTCATCCTCTGCCCAACTCTCCATGGCTTGCCCGGAGTCCATGCTACCTGCCTTCACTTGCTCACCTCCAAAGTACTTCTTGTCTCACACACCTCACTGAATTTTTCATCAAGGTGACCAGCGACCTCCTTGCTGACTCTAGCGTTCCTTTCTTTTGTAATATTTGTCACCAAAGACCCTTCCCTCCCCTTTTGGAGTCTGCCTTCCTCAGCTTCTGTGACACCTTACTCCTGGTTTCCCTCTCAGCTCTCTGGCCATTCAAATGTTGCCAATTCCTTCAAGCTACAGCCATGAAATTAAAAGATGCTTGCTCATTGGAAGAAAAGCTATGCAGCTAAGAAAGGTAGTCACCATCTGCAGTGATTTTGGAGCCCCCCAGAATAAGTCTCTCACTGTTTCCATTGTTTCCCCATCTATTTGCCATGAAGTGATTGGACGAGATGCCATGATCTTAGTTTTCTTAATATTGAGTTTTAAGCCAACTTTTTCACTCTCCTCTTTCGCTTTCATCAAGAGGCTCTTCAGTTCTTCTTTGCTTTCTGCCATAAGGCTGGTGTCACCTGCATATCTGAGGTTATTGATATTTCTCCCAACAATCTTGATTCCAGCTTGTGCTTCCCCCAGCCTGGCATTTCACATGATGTATTCTGTATAGAAGTTAAATAACAGGGTGACAATATACAGCCTTGACGCAAAGAAGTAGAGGAAAACAATAGAATGGGAAAGACTAGAGATCTCTTCAAGAAAGTTAGAGATACCAAGGGGACAGTTCATGGACAGATATGGTATGGACCTAACAGAAGCAGGAGATACTTAGAAGAGGTGGCAAGAATACACAGAAGAACTATACAAAAAAGATCTTCATGACCCAGATAATCACAATGGTGTGATCAGTTACCTAGATGCAAATTAGGTGGACCTTAGGAAGCATCACTATGAACAAAGCTAGTTGAGATGATGGAATTCCACTTGAGCTAGTTCAAATCCTAAAAGATGATGCTGTGAAAGTGCTGCACTCAATATGCCAGGAAATTTGGAAAATGCAGCAGTGGCCACAGGACTGGAAAGGGTCAGTTTTCATTCCAATCCCAAAGAAAGGCAATGTCAAAGAATGTTCAAACTACCACACAATTGTACTCATCTCATATTCCAGCAAAATAATGCTCAAAATTCTACAAGCCAGGCTTCAACAGTAAGTGAACCATGACCTTCCAGATGTTCAAGCTGGATTAAGAAAGGCAGAGGAACCAGAGACCAAATTCCAACATCCATTGGGTCATCAAAAAAAGTGAGAGAGTTACAGAAAAACATCTATTTCTGCTTTATTGACTACGCCAAAGCCTTTGATGTTGTGGATCACAACAAACTGTGGAAAATTCTTCAAGCGATGGGAATACCAGACCACTTTACCTGCCTCTTGAGAAATCTGTATGCAGGTCAAGAAGCAACAGTTAGAACTGGACATGGAACAACAAACTGGTTCCAACACGGGAAAGAAGTACATCTAGACTGTATATTGTCACCCTGTTATTTAACTTCCATGCAGAATACATCATGTGAAATGCCGGGCTGGAGGAAGCACAAGCTGGAATCAAGATTGCCAGGAGAAATATCAATAACCTCAGATATGCAGATGACACCACCCTTATGGAAGAAAACGAAGAAGAAGTAAAGAGCCTCTTAATAAAACTGAACGAGAAGAGTGAAAAAGTTGGCTTAAAACTCAACATTCAGAAAACAAAGATCATGGCATCTGGTCCCATCACTTCATGGGAAATAGATGGGGAAAAAATGTAAACAGTGAGAGACTTTATTTTGGGGGGCTCCAAAATCACTGCAGATGTGACTGTAGGCATGAAATTAAAAGATGCTTACTCCTTGGAAGAAAAGCTATGACCAACCTAGACAGCATATTAAAAAGCAGAGACATTACTTTGCCAACAAAAGTCCATCTAGTCAAGGCTATGGTTTTTTCAGTGGTCATGTATGGATGTGAGTTGAACTATAAAGAAAGCTGAGTGCTGAAGAATTGATGCTTTTGAACTGTGGTGTTGGAGAAGACTCCTGAGAGTCCCTTGGACTGCAAGGAGATCCAACCAGTCCATTCTGAAGGAGATCAGCCCTGGGATTTCTTTGGAAGGAATGATGCTAAAGCTGAAACTCCAGTACTTTGGCCACCTCATGCAAAGAGTTGACTCATTGGAAAAGAATCTGATGCTAGGAGGGATTGGGGGCAGGGGGAGAAGGGGACGACAGAGGATGGAGATGGCTGGATGGCATCACTGACTCCATGGACATGAGTCTGAGTGAACTCCAGGAGTTGGTGATGGACAGGGAGGCCTGGTGTGCTGCAATTCATGGGGTCGCAAAGAGTCAGACATGACTGAGAGACTGAACTGAACAAATAATATTTTAATATAACCCATACGCTGTTTTGAACATGAAAGAAAGTGAAAGTGACAGTGAAGTCGCTCAGTCATGTCCGACTCTTTGCGACCCCATGGACTATAGCCTACCAGGTTTCTCTGTCCATGAGATTCTCCAGGCAATAGTACTGGAGTGGGTTGCCATTCCCTTCTCCAGGAGATCTTCCCAACCTGGGGATCGAACCCGGGTCTCCCGCATTGTAGACAGACACTTTCGTCTGAGCCACCAGGGAAAATTATTTGCTGTTTATCTGAATTTCAAATATAATTGAGCATCCTATATTAATCTTATTTCAATTTCAATGACTCATACCACTACTTTATTTTAGAATACTAAAAAGTGAAACAGAAGCCACAATTGCAAAACTGATAACTTGCAATACAAGCCATCAAGGCTCAGTTACAGCAAAAACTTGTTCAGACCCACATGTTCAGAGATAAGAGCACAAAGTATTTTAACAGTAACTCTACAAGAACTACAGTGTTCCAACAAGACTACTTACTGTTCCAAAGTGTCTTAGCACCAGCTGCCATAGCAAAATTATATATACTAGGTAGCTTGAAAAATAGAAATTTGTTTAATTTACCATTCTGAACACTGGGAAATCCAAGGAAGAGGTGCCAATATGGTTAATTTCTGGTGAGAGCTCCCTTCTGGCTTATAGACAACTGCCTTCTCACTATGTCCACACATGTAGTGGGAAAAGAGAGAGAGCACGTGAGCTCCCTGGCATCTTTTCTTCAGTTCAGTTCAGTTGCTCAGTCATGTCTGACTCTTTCGGAACCCTTTCGGATTGCAGCACTCCAGGCCTCCCTGTCCATCACCAACTCCTGGAGCCTACACAAACTCATGTCCTTCGAGTCCATGATGCCATCCAGCCATCACATCCTCTGTCATCCCCTTCTCCTCCCACCTTCAATCTTTCCCAGCATCAGGGTCTTTTACAAGGAGTCAGTTGTTCACATCAGGAGGCCAAAGTATTGGAGTTTCAGCTTCAGCATCAGTCCTTCCAATGAAAATTCAGGACTGACTTCCTTTAGGATGGACTAGTTGGATCTCCTTGCAGTCCAAGGGACTCTCAGGAGTCAAAAGCATCAATTCTTCAGTGCTCAGCTTTCTTTGTAGTCCAACTCTCACATCCATACATGACCACTGGAAAAACCATAGCCTTGACTAGATGGACCTTTGTTGGCAAAGTAATGTCTGCTTCTCAATTTGCTTTTCTTACAAGTGGGCTAATACTATTATGAGGGCCCCACCCTCATGACCTCATCTGAACCGAATTACTTCCCAAAGCTCCATCTCCAAATAGCATCACATTGGGAGTTGAGGATTCAGCTTGTTGATTTGGGGGGGGACACAATTCAGTTCACAACACAGAAGCTTACCTAGTTTGTAACTTGGACAAATCTGCCCAAATGTCACTTACAAATATCCACCCAGTATCTACCCCGTGCCTAACCACCATCCTAACCTCCCTGCCTTAAGACCCTACTGGGACTCTGTCAAGATGATGCTCTCCATTGCGCAACAGAGTTAATAAAATTGACGTGGGGATCAACAGCACCACCATCTCTCTGCTTCCTAATTGGAAAAGGAGATGTCTTCTTTCACCCTCTCTTTCCTGCTTTTCTAAATCTGATGGTTCTCAAACATTAGCTGCTCCTTAACCTGGGGCAGTGGGCTTGTTAAAACTCAGACTGCTGGGCCAACCATCAGAGTTTCTGATTCTGTAAGTCTAGGATGGAGCCTGGGAATTTGCAATTCTGACAGGATCCTCGGTGCTGCTGCTGCTAGTCCAAGGACCACACTTCGAGAAGTTCGGCCTAGAGATGCTCTTTAACTGCCCAGTGTGAGGACTGAGCAATGGTAGTAGTCAAAGCTCCCCAGGTGATTCTAATATGCAATTGGATTGCTAACGGTGTTTTTATTTTGGTTTTCTGAGAACACTGCTCTATTGCATCTTCCACACCACAGGCAGTATGCTTTCTGGAAAGCCCAAATCCAAGAAAGGAACTCGTCAGTGAAAAACACTTAATGGCATCTCAGTGTCCTCAGAATTAGACATGGCTCTTTATGATCTTCCAGGGCCACACAATGTGCTTCCAGCTGACTGCTTTGCTGTCACCTCCAGCCTCATGGCAGGCTGCTTCCCACTTAATTCTCACGATCCAGGCTTACTGGATCAACAGCAGTTCCCTGCAGCTGATTTTGTTCTTTTTCTCCCTGAGTCTTTGCACACTCTGCATCTTTACTGGGAAAGTTCTCACCTGGCGAACACTTACCTGCCTTTGACAACCTTACTGCTAAGAAGTGGGATCTGTGGACTAGCTGCCTCAGACTCTTCTGGGTGCTTCTTAAAAATGCAGAATCTCAGGCCTCACCCCAGTCCTGTTGAATCAGAATCTATACTTTAACAAGATCCTAGAATGATTTGTATTTACATTAAAATTCAAGAAGCACTTTTTAAAGCCCCTGTAGATATATTTTCTCTGGATTGATGCTTCTGAGCCCTAAAGACAGCCAGGTGCTTCTCCTCTGTGGCCACATGGTAATCTTCACATAACACAGTGCATCTGTGTGCACCAGCTCCCAAGGCCTGTGAGCTCTGTAGGGGTAGGATTGTATGTTGATTCATTCTTATATTCTCCATGGTACCTGGCACAATATCTGGTACATGGCAGATGCTTACAAAATAAACACTTTTGGAAACAAGTGGGGAAAGCATTAGCTTTCCAGTTTAAAGAGATTTAGGCTTAAATTCCTGCTTTGCCACACACTAGAGTAGGACCTTGAGCAAGTCATTTATCTTTCAGAACATGTTACTTACTGGTAAAATAAGAATGACATCAACTACTCTATAAAGTTTCAGAATTAATGATTCAGTTCAGTTTAGTTGCTCAGTCATGTCTAATTCTTTGCGACCCCATGAATTCCAGCACACCAGGCCTCCCTGTCCATTACCAACTCCCAGAGTTCACTCAAGCTCATGTCCATCGAGTCAGTGATGCCATCCAGCCATCTCATCCTCTGTCATCCGCTTCTCCTCCTGCCCCCAATCCCTCCCAGCGTCAGGGTCTTTTCCAATGAGTCAACTCTTCGCATGAGGTGGCCAAAGTATTGGAGTTTCAGCTTTAGCATCAGTCCTTTCAATGAACATCCAGAACTGATCTTCTTTAGGATGGACTGGTTGGATCTCCTTGCAGTCCAAGGGACTCTCAAGAGTCTTCTCCAACAGGAAGATATAAATCAAGAACACAAGGCCCCTGGGTCTGTTGTACAGTGAATAGGTTAAGTCTTCTCCCTTTGTTCTCCCAACTTGGCAGACTCAGTTTAGTAGAATACTACTCCTTGGTATGGAAAGAATGGTCATACCATTTTTCTTTCTGTTTTCTCCTCACTGTATAAAAGCAAAAACAAACCAGTAAAAACACGAACTGACCCAAAATCAATGTTTTTCTCTGCTTTGTGTCAGAATGACAAAATTCAAATGTGGGCCACAAGACAAGGTGGTTTTAAGGACCTAGGCAAGGGTTCTCAGCCAGGCTCTGGGCCCCCTGTGATTAAATTGTTTTAATCCTCTCCCCCCATTTTTATTCCTCAAGTCCTAAATAAAAATAAATAAGGGAACTGTTCATAATGTATTAATAATTCAAGGTGGGGTAGCAAAGAAATGATCTTTAAGCAGAATAATCTGGAATTGAAAACTTACACTGAGAAAGGTCTTTTTGATAATTCACTCTGAGGTCATGCTAACATCCTCCAGCCTCCAACCACTGGATGAAAATCCTCTCAATCTCCTCCTCCATAGCTTCATCTAACAGTTGTGCTAATGAGAGAAGAGTAAAGTTATCAACATCAGATTCAAAGGGTTAAAAGGACTAAGGGGATTTGAAAGAGGGAGAGAAGCCAAGGTGGGGGGATTTTCTGTCTACTGCAGACTTGACTATATGTTGGCTGTAAGACTATCCCAATCCTGGCCACTCTACGGGCTTTGCATGGGTCAGAAAACTATATTACTTGACCTAAAAACACTTTCTCCTGAAGTCTGTTCCAAGCCTGGATAATCTGAAGACCATGTTGTTATAGATCACATCACCTCCACCCCCCTTCATCAAGAGCAGAGTATAACACTTGAATTACCAGAAATACCACAAATGTCTTTTTTTAAAGATTTTTTTGATGTGGATCATTTTTTAAAGTCTTAATTGAATTTGTTACAATATTTCTTCTGTTTTATGCTTTGGGTTTTTGGCTGCAAAGCATGTGGGATCTTAGCTCCCTGAACAGGGATAGAACCGACACCCTCTGCACTGGAAAGCATCCCTGGTGGCTCAGATGGTAAAGCATCTGCCTGCAATGTGGGAGACCCAGGTTCAATCCCTGGGTTGAGAAGATCCCCTGGAGAAGGAAATGGCAACCCACTCCAGTACTCTTGCCTGGAAAATGCTATGGACAGAGCAGCCTGGTAGGCTATACAGTCCATGAGGTCACAAAGAGTAGGACATGATTGAGTGACTTCACTTCTTTCTGCACTGGAAGGCAAAGTCTTAACCACTGGACTGCCAGGGAAGTCCCGCCACAAATGTCTTAAAGATGTTTGTTTGAACTACTCTATATAAACCAAGTACTTTGCTTTGGTCTTTTGTATAAACAATATTTAGATACACAAACATTTTATGTTTTAGTTATCTGTGTGTAAGGGACAAAACAGTCCATCATCTGACTTATACTTCTGAGAAAATAATGAACAGAACAAGCTGACAAACTTTTCAATTACAAATAACTTTTCTATAAAAAATGAGTTATTGAAATTAATTGTGAATAATACAGGTGTAGTGGACAATTTTGTGTGTCATCTGGACTGGCCATGGGGTACCCAGATTAAATATTTCTTGGTGTGTCTGGAAAGGCATTTCCAGCTGAGATTAGTATCTGAATTAGTGGATTTAATAAAGTAGGTTGTTGTTGTTTAGTCACTAAGTCGTGTCCAACTCTTACAGACCCCAGGGACCAAAGTCCACTGGGCTCCTCTGTCCATGGGATTTCCCAAGCAAGAATAATGGAGCGGGTGGCCATTTTCTTCTCCAGGTGATCTTTCTGACCCAGGGATTGAACCCGTGTCTCCTGCATTGGAAGGTAGATTCTTTACCACTGAAGCACCAGGGGAGCTCGATAAAGTAGGTGGCCCTCCTCAGTGTAACTGAGCGTCATCCAGTCCACTGAGGACGTGAACAGAGCAAAAGGCAAGAAGAAGCAGCAATCTCTTTTCCTGACTCATTGGATATATTATCTCTTACCCTTGGACTTATGTTTAAGCCATCATCTCCCTTAGTTCTCAGGCCTTTGGACACAGACTGAATTACACCACTGGTTTCCTGGGGCTCTAACTTGCAGCCCAAGATTCATTTTGAGGAATTGACCCTGCAATTATGGGTAATAAGCCCCCAAAGCTGCCATTTGCAAGCTGGGGCCCCAAGAAAGCCAGTAGTACAACTTAATACATATAGAATATACATGTATATACCCTGTAGCTTCTGTTTCTCTGAAAACCACGAAGACAACTGGAAACTACTTCCTGAGTTTGGATTAAAAGCCTGACAAAAGGGAATAATGAGGCTCCTCTCCTTGCTTTGCCTTCCCGGACACTTTTTCTGCAGATTTGATTTAAACATCTATTGTGACTTTGATTGAGTTAAATGTAACACCAGAGGATTTATACAGAATTAGTTCTCATCTGGTCCTCTGAAAAGGGAGAAAAGTTAAACCCCTGATATAAACTCACTGAGTAATCCACTGGTAACACATATATGTCTCACTCCCCTCTTTGCACATTGTAATTCCATTTCTCTGTCTACATATTTCTATCTTTTCTACAGTAGAACCACAGTGTCTCAAAAAGGCAGTCTTATCCTCAAAGCAAAAGAAGGGAATGACCCAGTTGGCTTGAAGAATGTCTGGCTCTTTGGGTCTCAATCTCTAGCCATTCCTATAGGAGTTTCCAGACTGGAGCCGCCGGCTCCACTTTCTGCCCCTCTGTCTCACGCTGTCTTTCTGTGTATCTGCCAGTTTTAGCTCCTGGCTCCTACTCCAGCCTTGTCAGGTAATCTCATCAGCTCCAGCAGGAAGGAATTCCATGGACCACATGCAGGGACGCAGTGCTTCAGGGACTCAGCCCTATCCTTTCCAGAGAGAAACCGTGGAGGTCATTTTCCCCCATAGCCTCAGCTAGTTCTGTCCTGAAAGTCACACCTGGTCACCTAAACATATTTCCCTCAAGGCTGCTGATCCTCTCTCCACTGCCGATTCAGGCCTTCTTATCCCTTCCTTGAGTGCATTTCTCATTCTTCAGTGTCAGTCACCCCTCTGCGTTGCCCGCCCCCAGCCCCCGATCCCTGCAGATGGGGCTGCGTGTCTGACAAGTGCTGCTTGACCCAACCTCTGTTTCTTCTGTTGCCCAGTTTTCACTGAACCACTTGTGGACTCTTCATAAGCGGATGTTACCTGTTAGCTGAGGCTTCTTTTTCCGTTTCAGATAAGTGTGTTAGAATCTGACACCGCTAAGTCTAGGACAGTTACTTTGATATAAAATATGTGATGATATGTGTGTTATTTGCATTGATCTACCCCTCCCCCACCCAGGGGTCTCATGGGAGTTCACACTTCAGGATTCCCAAGAATCCTGGTAAATTATTAATAGCATCTGGAGTCCTCATAGAGAGGATGGCACTTTAAATCTGTATCTAAAGTGCAGCAGAGAATTCCTTAATTACAGAGATGTTAGAAATAATGTTCATTAATGAGTGATTATTGCTATAGGTATTTAGAAATGGCATTCCAGGCAAACCAGCCTGTCTTAATAAATAATAATGAAAATTACAGGCAAATATTAAAGTAAAATGCTCTGAATCTTTCTAGGTAGAGGCTTCTCAACCTTTTTTTACTGCTGGCTTGGCACAGTGCATACCACAAGGGTGTGTCAGTGAATGAGGTTAGCCTCTCAAGGGAGGATTTCTGTACCTGGTGACTCCTTGCAGGAAGTGAAAGAAGAATTTTAGGGTCCTTAAGAGGCTCACTGTGAAGAAGGCTGAGTGCCAAAGAGTTGATGCTTTTGAACTGTGGTGTTGGAGAAGACTCTTGAGAGTCCCTTGGACTTCAAGGAGATCCAACCAGTCCATTCTGAAGGAGATCAGCCCTGGATGTTCTTTGGAAGGAATGATGCTGAAGCTGAAACTCCAGTACTTTGGCCACCTCATGCGAAGAGTTGACTCATTGGAAAAGAATCTGATGCTGGGAGGGATTGGGGACAGGAGGAGAAGGGGACGACAGAGGATGAGATGGCTGGATGGTATCACTGACTCGATGGACATGAGTTTGAGTGAACTCTGGGAGTTAGTGATGGACAGGGAGGCCTGGTGTGCTGCGATTCATGGGATCGCAAAGAGTCGGACATGACTGAGCGACTGAACTGAACTGAACTAAGAGGCTCAGATGGTAAAGAATCCGCCTGCAATGCAGGAGACCTGGGTTCGATCCATGGATTGGGAAGATACCCTGAAGGAGGGTATGGCAACCCACTTTAGTATTCTTGCCTGGAGAATCCCCATGGACAAAGGAGCCTGATGGCCTACAATCCACGGGGTCGCAAAGAATAGGACATGACTGAGCGATTAAGCACATGAGACATTGTATAGTCCAAGGAATTCCAGGCTTTGATAAACTTTACAAACTGCCATACTGAGGCTCTCATTGCTCTTTTCTCAAGAGAAAAATAGAAGGATATAAACATGTGTCATTTATTTTATTACTACAGACAGTTATTTATTAGATGACATTTTTTCTCCTTCCAAAATTTCAGATTCCGGGCAGTTCTTGTTATTTACTGTAGTTTCGTTCTGTGGAGTTGCTGTGAACACTCTGAATTAGTAAATACTGAGTGGCTGCTCCAAGAGCAAGTGCAGGGCTAGACTTCTTCAAGCCTCTGGTCACAAGCTTGTCATCGACTGACAATACATAACCTCATTTTATGTGTGTTTCTGTTTAAAGACACCATATTTAATATATATTAAGACTCATTAATATTGAAATGCCTACCAATAGCACTGTAACTCATGTCTGACTGAAGCTTATCTAATGTGTTTGTTTTTTGTTTTTTTTTTTCCTGTAGGGTACATCATAGCCTTCTTATGCAAAGGAACACCAGACAATGCTATAGTATTCTGCTTGAAAGTGAAAGTGAAAGTGAAGTCCCTCAGCCGTGTCCGACTCTTTGCAACCCCATGGACTGTAGCCCAACAGGCTCCTCCATTCTTGAGATTCTCCAGGCAAGAGTACTGGAGTGGGTTGCCCTTTCCTTTTTCAGGGGATCTTCCCGACCCAGGGATCAAACCCAGGTCTCCTGCACTGCAGGCAGACTCTTTACCCTCTGAGCCATAAGTTCCCATAAATATTCTGCTTAGGGGCTGTTTTAAACAGTGAAATCAACAAAAAACACCAAAATGTGAAAACTATGGTTTCCCAAAGGATGTTGTTTATGGTATCAGAACTGAATCAGGAAGGCAGTGCATCACCATGTCAGCTGGGAACATGTGGTCAGGACTCAAAATTTGTATTGCTCTTATGAGTCCACAGATGACTGCATGTGTGCCAAGAGTGTTGGTTTTGAAATTTACAAATAAACTTCAGCAAGTAGGTCAGTTTGCAAATATGGAATCTTGAACAATGAGGACTGACAGTACATATTCTTGGTTCCCCAGCCACCTCTCCCATAAGTAGTTTCATTCATTTTTGGTCTTCTCTTCTAGAACCCCTCTGGACCTGCTTTCCTAAGGCAAAGTCCTTAATAGAATCCCTTCCTTCCCTACCGTTAATGTCAGCTAACATCTATTACTCTTTGCAGGGAACGTATGTGAACTGGCCGGAACTGGATACAATAAATTCCATTACATTTAAGAGGTCATAGTTGATATGATGGGTTTCTCAGGTGGCTCTAGTGATAAAGAAACATCCTGCCAGTGCAGGAGACATAAGAGATGGAAGTTTGATCCCTGTATCGGGAAGATCCCCTGGAGGAGGGCATGGCAACCCACTCCAATATTCTTGCCTGAAGAATCCCATGGACAGAGGAGCCTGTCCAATTACACTCCATGGGGCTGCAAACAGTCGTACATGACTGAAGCAACTTAGCATGCATGCATGCTGTTGATATGACATATTAATACCTGTTTCAGAGATATTTATATTGTCATAAGTTCAGTTCCTTCATTATATAGAATAAAACTTAAAACGATTACAGAGTGGGAGGATGGTTACTAAAGGAAATGAGGATAAAGAAGGCACATTTCTAACAACATATCATGTAAGGGACCATCTACTCTTGGAAATGAAATTTTCTTCCTAGACCCACAGTTGTAAAATATGTCTTATGAAGTCCATGGTCCTAGAGTTCTGTTTTTTTTTTTTTTTAAGGTGATTTAAAAAAGAATCACGTATTTATTTGGCTGTGTCAAGTCTTAGTTGCAACGTGTGGGCTTCTATTTGGTTGTGCTGTTGTGGGCTCAGGTGTTGTGGCGTGCAGACTTAGTTGCCCCGAGGCACGTGGGATCTTAGTTCCCCAAACAAGGATAGAACCTGCGTCCCCACATTGGAAGGTGGATTCTTAACCACTGGATCACCAAGGAAGCCCTTGGAGTTCTGATGCCAGCAATCTCAAGAGCATTAGAGCCTGCAGACCACTCTTCGTGAGGTCTCCATGGGTATTTCAAACTTTTACCTCAACGGCCAAGGAGAGGTGTACCTGTTGATTGGCCCCAAGTTTCCAATCAGATGGGATTCTGGAGTTGAGCATCCATCATACCGTAGGAGATTGTTGGCCTTGGAGTACCTCCTACAACAGCTGGCTGGCTGAGAAAGCATGTGCCAAGACAGCCTTTCAAATGTGGTCCAGATTCTTAAGGGTGATTTGGGTCTGCCATCTCTTGTTTAAAGGTTTGTCATTATGAAAAGGCTATTCTAACCGGAGCCTACCGAGATAAAAGTGGCTGCCCCATCCTGTGTCGGGGAATATGAGTGTTATTTCAGTGGCTGTGTACCCAACTCTAAATCTATACCTTGGATTAAAGCCCAGCTAGAGAGTGGAACATTTGCTTGTACATATTCCCTGAAAAGCAGTCACATATGCTCAGACATGAAAGAACAGCAAGGCTGCCCCTGCATCTTCCCCACCTTGCAGAATTTCAGAAATGCCTATACTCACCAAAATGAGCTGCCAGAACACAGAGAGGTAGGAAAAGGGAGAGGAGCCTGGCTGTTTGCTGGTGTCTTGCCCTCTCTGCCCCTCCCCCACCAGCTTCCCTCCTTACAGATGTTTTCGCTGAACTCCTGTCAGCCTTCTTGGCTTACTCTTTGGCTCACTCCCTAGGGAGCTGTTTTCCAGCAAGTACAGCAAATGTATGAATCAAGAGGAAAGATTACCTTTTCCAAGCTAAGTAACTTTAGTTTCAGTTTGCTTTTAAAATGCTATTTTTTTTTTCTAATTCTGAAAGTTGTCAGGCTCATGGCAAAAGTGTTGAAAAATGCAGATAACCAACAAACAAAAGCACAAAAATCAAGTATAATCAAATCATTTGGATATAATCATTGCTGATGTTTTTTGTTTTCTTTTAGCCCTTTTCTGTGACTCAGTATGAATAAATATTGGATTGGCCAAGGAGTTTGCCTAGGTTTTTCCCTAAGATGTTACAAACGAATGTTTTGGCCAACCCAAAATGTTTCTAATGGGATTGTATTGGGTATATTGTATTGTTTTTCTTGGGCTCCAAAATCACTGCAGACAGTGACTGCAGCCATGAAATTAAAAGACACTTGCTCCTTTGAAGAAAACCTATGACAAACCTAGGCAGCATATTTAAAGAAGAGAGATCACTTTCCCAACAAAGGTCCACATAGTCAAAGGTGTAGTTTTTCCAGTAGTTATGTGCAGACTCAAGAGTTGACCATAAAGAAGACTGAGCCCCAAAGAATTGATGCTTTTGAACTGTGGTGTTGGAGAAGACTCCTGAAAGTCCCTGGGGCAGCAAGGAGATCAAACCAATCAATCCTAAAGGAAATCAACCCTGAATATTCATCAAAAGGACTGATGGTGAAGCTGAAGCTCCATTACTTTGACCACTTGATGCGAAGAGCTGACTCACTGGAAAAGACCTTGATGCTAGGAAATATTGAGGGCAGGAGGAGTAGGGGGCGACAGAAGACGAGATGATTGGATGGCATCACTAACTCAATGGACAAGAGTTTGAGCAAACTCCAGGAAATAGTGAAGGACAGGGAAGCCTAGCATGTTGCAATCCATGGGGTCTCAAAGAGTTGGACACAACTTAGCAACTGAACAACAACAATACTGTTTTGTATACTGCTTCTTTCCCCACTTGGTAGTATATTCAAAATATCTTACAACAGTATTGTGTATCTTCAGACTTTCATTTTTTTAAAATAGACTTTATTTTAGGGTCAGAGAAAACTTGAGTGGAAGGTACAGAGATTTCCCATGTACCCCTTGCCCGCACACATGTGTATCTTCCCCCATTTTCAGCATCCCTTAAACCACCATAATCTGCCATATTATAATTCTCTTGACCAACTCCTATTGTTGAACATTCACAGTATTTCCAGGGGTTATATGCAATATACATAGAAAGCATTTCACAGCCAGCAGGCATGGACCAACCAATCAAAATGAGCAGCCAGTTCTGGAGGCTTCATACTGTCAGGCATGAACTTGAGTTTAGTGTTGAAACAGACGGGATCTTGAGGAGGAGAAATCAGGAGGCAGGCAGTGCAGGGGGACTTAGCAGGAGGGCTGCAAATAGGATCTCTTTATCAATCACAACAAAAGATTTTTAGAATTTTAAAATGGTTATATTGAGACTTCTCTGGTGATTTGGATGATAATAAATCTGCCTGCAATGCAGGAGACCTAAGTTCAGTCTCTGAGTCGGGAAGATCTCCTGGAGAAGGCAATGGCTACTCACTCTAGTATCCTTGTCTGGAGAATTCCAGGGACAAGGAGCCTGGCAGGCAACAGTCCATGTAGTCGCAAAGAGTTGGATGTGACTGAGTGACCAACACTTTTCACTTTTATGGTTATATTAAGGCTTCCTAGCTGGTGCTCAGAAAGGAAAGGATTCAACATCAGTGTCAGTTGCTCAGTCATGTCCGACTCTTTGCGACCCCATGGTCTGTGCATGGAATTCTCCAAGCAATAATACTGGACTGGGTTGCCGTTCCTTTCTTCAGGGTGATCTTCCTGATCCAGGGATCAAATCCTGGTCTCCTGCATTGTAGACAGATTGTTTACCGTCTGAGCTACCAGGGAAGTCCCGATATAACCATATGGGTGGGAATCCACCTGCCAGTGCGGGAGACATAAGACACACAGGTTAGATCCCTGGGTCCAGTATTCTTGCCTGGAGAATCCCATGGACAGAGGAGCCTGGGGCTATAGTCCAAAGGGTCTAAAAGAGTCAGACATGACTAAAGCAACTTAGTGTGCATGCACACATACACACGTGGTTATATTGGTGCCAATTTTCTGGATATCAGAATATTTATCAATATTGCAACTAGAACAGCAATGGACATCTTTATGGAGATATCTTTGCACAGATCTCTGATTATTCCCAGTTGCACATCTGCTGAGATAAAAGATATGATAGTCGTACAGCTTTTACTATATATTCCACACTATTTTTCCAAAGTTAATCCAATGTATATTTTTACCAAGCTTATTACCTCACCACATTTGCCATTAAAACCTGTGTGCCATGGAGTAAGTGTTCATCTTTCAGTTCAGTTCAGTCACTCAGTCGTGTCCAACTCTTTGTGACCCCATGAATTGCAGCACACCAGGCTTCCCTGTCCATCACCAACTCCCAGAGTTCACCCAGACTCATGTTCATCGAGTTGGTGATGCCATCCAGCCATCTCATCCTCTGTCGTCCCCTTCTCCTCCTGCCCCCAATCCCTCCCAGCATCAGAGTCTTTCCCAATGAGTCAGCTCTTATCCTCTCAATCCAGCAAGTCACATATCCAAGAAAAATACTCTTGTCTGTACAAAAACAGGCATAGACACAGGCATTCACTGTAATGTTGTTTATTATAAAAATAACAATCCTCAAAATTGAAAATAAATATTAGGGAATGGGGGATGGATGGTTTGAAAACTTCATGGTAACCCATGGTATAAAATATTAAACAACATCAATTTTAAAAAATGAAGATGATATATAAGACTGACATGGAAAGTTCTGAGATGCTGAGGAATAAAAACAAGTTATAGGACAGAATATCAGCACAATAATGTTACATAAAAAGTATTTGAATATATAATATATATAAGAATAGATAAATATCTGGGAGGAATACAGATCAAAATGTTGATATGCATCTCTGAGAAGAGAAATTGGATTATTGAAGTGCAAGTTAATCTTCATTTGTTTATAGTATTTTAATTTTTATAATGTTAAACTATTCTCATTGTGTGATTTTTAGCAATACTCTTTAAAGTATAAAGTAAAAGGATTGAAGGCAGTTTTTCTTCTGTCCTTTGTTGTCACCGTTACTTTTCCTAGCAGAAGAATCCTTTCCCTTCCTAACTTTTAAGTGAAATTCCTGTAAATGGGAAACCCAAAATCAATGCTGGCTTAATTACAAACCAACTTCAAGGGCCTGAGGTCACTGTATAACATCACTCACACTTGAGTTAGTGTTTTCCTGTTGCTGTCTTGAAATTCTTAATTGTTTTTAATAAAAGACTCCATATTTTCACTTTCACTGGGCCCCATAATCTCATAGTGGGTCATGACAGTAGATTAGACACTCTTTGAGTTCCAAAAGTCTTTGGTGTGCTTTCACAGTATCAGTTTAGTTCAGTCACTCAGTCATGTCCAGCTCTTTGAGACCCCATGGACTGCAGCACATCAGGCTTCTCTGTCCATTACCAACTCCCAGAGCTTGCTCAAACCCATGTCTATTGAGTCAGTGATGCCATCCAACCATCTCATCCTCTGTTGTCCCCTTCTCCCCCTGCCTCCACAGTATCAGAACCACTCAATAGCCAACCAAGGGTAGGAAGTTGGGGGGTTAAAGGAGTGAAGGGGAGGGTGGGGATGAGTAGAGGGGATGAAGCCTTGGAAGTCAGCCTCCTCAGTCAGAGTTCTGAGCCACCCTCAGCACCCAAGTCCTGAAATCATGGCTTGAAATGACTGGGGTTTCCAGGCAAAACAATATATGGGCTCAAGTCTTGGCAGTTAAAAGCATGTCACTGCCAAATATGTCTGTACCACTTTCTTTCCAAATCCCTTCCTGATTTCCATCGAAATTCCCTGAGAGGATGAGTCTGCATATGACCTCAGAAATGAAAACTTCTTAACCAGAACTTTTGGTTAAAATGAAATGTAATATATTCTTGTTGCCTCACCCTGGAGGAGGTAAGGTATCCGATGTTTCAGATAGAGGAAAAGTATGAGAAAACCTGTGTTCTGTCTCTTTTTTCTTTTGCATTAGCAGAAAATCACATAGGTTTCCACAATGACTCCATTTTTCCTCATCTTATGTCAATTGTATTGTTAAGTACTTGAGAAAAGATTTTGGTGTGCAGGTAAGACTAATTGCATCTCCATTCTGCAAAAGGAAGTGAAATGAGCTTCATAGGGCTTGCCTTGGAAAGCCCATCCCAGTGCCCTAACCACTGCTTCCTTTTCTATCAGCCTGCTTAGACGCCACGTATTCCTTTCTAAAACTTTGTCTGAAACTCTTGTGTTCCTACAGCATGATTGTTTCATGTCACATCCTTTCATGGGAATCCTCACTAATTCCCAATGCCAGCAGCATTGTCTGCCTTCCTGCCTTTCTTCCTTTCCTTTATCTTTTCTGAAATCTGTACTGTACAAAAAAATCACAAAAATGTCTACCACTCCAAAATAGACTTTTTAAATTTTGGACGAACATCCTGCAAATTATCTATGTAAAGATATAGACAGGGCTATAAGTAAATATTGACATAAATGCCTTTCATCATTGCCTTCTTTTCTATTTAATAGGTTAAAACAAAAATTAAATTATAATTGAATAAAATACAATTAAGTTTATCAGAAAAATTAAATCTTCATCAAATCCTATTTAAGTTCAAACTCTATGTGGGTGTTATAGACAGTTCTCATTCCCTGGAAGACTTCCTTCCCTATCTTCATTTCCTTGAATTCAAGTTCTATTCACTGTGTAAAACTCTTTAAAAGTATTAGAACAGCTGCCCTACCCCCTTGTAAGCATCCATCCAATAATCCCTTTGCTTCACAATCCTGTATTTGCCGTCCAACATATACTGACTTTTTTCCAAACTGAAGGTGAAGACTGTCTTGTACATCCTTTTATCCCCTGCCTTATTTAGCACAGTGTCCTAGATTCAATAAGCAGCTGATGAATATTTGATAAGAGGGATGAGGATGCTGTTACCACCAAGAAGGGGACTTCACACAGATATTGAGTTATCTGTGGATGTGTAGGCACTACTTTCCCTAATCTTGCTCTTTCTACAGGCTCTTTAGCAATTTCTTCAGTTTCAACTCTGACATCACTCTTTTATTTACTTATTTATTTATTTTTGGCTGTTCTGAGTCTTCATTGCTGCACGCAGGCTTTCTCTANAAAAGGAAGTGAAATGAGCTTCATAGGGCTTGCCTTGGAAAGCCCATCCCAGTGCCCTAACCACTGCTTCCTTTTCTATCAGCCTGCTTAGACGCCACGTATTCCTTTCTAAAACTTTGTCTGAAACTCTTGTGTTCCTACAGCATGATTGTTTCATGTCACATCCTTTCATGGGAATCCTCACTAATTCCCAATGCCAGCAGCCTTGTCTGCCTTCCTGCCTTTCTTCCTTTCCTTTATCTTTTCTGAAATCTGTACTGTACAAAAAAATCACAAAAATGTCTACCACTCCAAAATAGACTTTTTAAATTTTGGACGAACATCCTGCAAATTATCTATGTAAAGATATAGACAGGGCTATAAGTAAATATTGACATAAATGCCTTTCATCATTGCCTTCTTTTCTATTTAATAGGTTAAAACAAAAATTAAATTATAATTGAATAAAATACAATTAAGTTTATCAGAAAAATTAAATCTTCATCAAATCCTATTTAAGTTCAAACTCTATGTGGGTGTTATAGACAGTTCTCATTCCCTGGAAGACTTCATTCCCCTATCTTCATTTCCTTGAATTCAAGTCCTATTCACTGTGTAAAACTCTTTAAAAGTATTAGAACAGCTGCCCTACCCCCTTGTAAGCATCCATCCAATAATCCCTTTGCTTCACAATCCTGTATTTGCCGTCCAACATATACTGACTTTTTTCCAAACTGAAGGTGAAGACTGTCTTGTACATCCTTTTATCCCCTGCCTTATTTAGCACAGTGTCCTAGATTCAATAAGCAGCTGATGAATATTTGATAAGAGGGATGAGGATGCTGTTACCACCAAGAAGGGGACTTCACACAGATATTGAGTTATCTGTGGATGTGTAGGCACTACTTTCCCTAATCTTGCTCTTTCTACAGGCTCTTTAGCAATTTCTTCAGTTTCAACTCTGACATCACTCTTTTATTTACTTATTTATTTATCTTTCTCTAGTTGCAGAGAATAGCGGATTCTCTTGTGGCAGAACATGGGCTTTTGGTCCTTGGGCTTAGTAGTCATGACTTGTGGGCTCAGTATTTGTGGCTGTCAGGCTCTAGAGAGCAGCCTCAGTAGTTGTCGTTGCCCCAAGCAATGTGGGATCTTCCCAGATGAGGGATTGACCCCTTGCATTGGTAGGTGAATTCTTAAACACTGGACCACGAGGGAAGGCCAGACATCACTCTTATTTAGGGTCTAATGGAGGAGTTTTGGGCTTCTCAGGTGGCTCAGACAGTAAAGAATCTGGCTGCAATGCAGGAGACCCGGATTTGATCCCTGGGTCAGGAAGATCCCCTGAAGGAGGAAACAGAAACCCACTCCAGTATTCTTGCCTGGAGAATCCCACGGACAGAGAAGCCTAGCAGGCTACAGTCCACGGAGTCACAGAGTCGGTCATGACTGAAGGAACTTAGCATGCATGCATTGGGGGGTTTTGGTTTCCAAGTTCTTTCCTTAACATCATAGGACATAACACAAATTTCCTCCCACTGCCTCTAATGTACTTTTCTCTTTCAGCGCAATATCCTTCAAAGGAACAGTGACTTTACTATTTTATTGAAGAGCTGGAAGCCAGGGCTTCCCAGACACAGAATAAATAATATTCTGCTATTACAGTGGTCAAGACTGTCACTTGAGGTTTTATGTATTCAATTCCTTCAGGCCATCGCTTCTCTTTTCTTGTGTGCTCACTGTGTTCCAGGGTTGTACCAGGCACTTTATATACAGCATTTCATTTCCTACTCACAATAAGCCTGCAAGGTCGATGTTCCTCCATTTTGCTGATGAAAAAAGGGAAGCTCAGAGATTTGAGTAACTTGTAGATGTCTCCCTGCCCTGGCGAAGTTTAAAAAGAGGCACTTTCAAAGCAGACTCACTGAACTAACTACTGGCTTCACAACAATGTTAGTAAATCAAAATATTGCAGAACCCTCTGAGGAAAGGTGCTCATTAAAAGTTCCTATTCCTTTGAGAACATACGCATATTTACTCATTTCTAGGTTTAATTCCTGAAATTTCTGGGCCCTCACTTTTGTCAACATAGCCAGGTTTAGGGTTTTTACAGGATCCAAACTCCTTCTTGATACTAAGGCCACCTCTCAGAACTGACTGGACTGGGGCAGGCCAGGTGACAGGCAGTGAGAACAAACTGGGACCACAGCTCACTGGGTGGGACAGATACTGGGGTTAGAGCTCACTGAGTATGCGAGAAAGCCTGCCTCTGAGCACCTAGGCATTATGACAGTGGATGTGAAAAAGTCCTTCCAGAAAACTGCCAAGACTGTGAACTCCAAGATGTGACAGTGAGGGTGCCCTGTGATTGTGGTAGCTGCTGTTTACAAGAGCTTCTTGTGCATATGGGGCTTCACTTGCAGTATCTATCATCTTAAAAATGGGATTCCCAAAGGGTGGTCCATGAAACACACTGCTGCAAGCTTAGGTGAAACTGGTGGAGTCAAATGACTGTGAAAAACAAAGTGTACTATTTCCACCTCACCAAAGACACTGGTGATTAAAGGCTCTATAAGTAGAAAACTAAGCACCAAACAAACAAAAACCTTATAATGAAGAAGCCATGCTGAAAGCATTTAGAATAAGAAGACGTACTGCTTGGGGGTTTCCCTGGTGGCTCGATCAGTGAAGAATCCGTCTGCAAGGCAGGAAACTCCTATTTGATCCTTGGGTCAGGAGGATTCCCTGGAGAAGGAAACGACAACCCACTCCAGCATTCTTGCCTGGATAGTCCCATGGATAGAGGAGCCTGGTGGGCCACAGTCCATAGGATCCCAAGAGTTGGACATGACTTAGTGACTAAAGGCAACTACCACCATGAGATGAGCAACACATAGTCTCTGAAATTTTGAGAAGTGTTAAAAGAACAGAGAGGGAAAAGATGGTAGGTCAACTACACAGGGTGAAGGATATTTGTCTACAAGTGGAGAAATAGGACCTGTTGGCAAAGTGATAGTACAGAGGCAGAGCTTGAAGATGTAAGAAGTATACTTGCATGTCTGCTTCCTCTAAGAAAATGGGCACTCCTTCGTGGGATGCCTGAAGTGAATCTGGAAAAGAGTTTTGGAAATTGCAAGAGAATTGATAACTGGTGGTAGGGGATCCCGCCCTCCCTCATCCCTGCCACCCACAAACAAACAAGGGTCTTCAAGGGAGCCTGAAGAAGGAGAGTGGGAAAGGACTTCCTCTGAGCTTAGAAGGGCAGAGGGTGAGGATGAGGGATACATGGTATGTTCTGAATGGAGAAGTGCTTCACAGAGGAGCTGTGTGGCGAGTGGTGGGGAGATTCTCATCAGGCGGCCTGCAGTAATGCGGTGGCCAGGTCACTGCTCGCAGAGAGATCCAGTGGGCATAGTGGGAAAGGAACCGAGCAAGACAGGAAGCAGCTGCTGCGGCCCACATGTTTGGGAGGCAACAAGAGATGCATAAAGCTGCGCTGGGGAACAGTGAGAACCCAATGGGAAGAATTGTCCTATACAGGAGTTCTTAAGGACACAGTCCTGGGAGCCAGACTAGCCAGTTTTAGGTTTGAATCCCAGATCCCTCTGTACTTGGAAAGTAGTAAGAGTTAAATTAGGTCATACATGTGACACTTAGAAGAGTGCCTGGCACATTAGTAAACATTCAGTAAGTGTAAGATACTATTATTGCTGGTGTTATTGTTGTTAAGGGCTTCCCAGGGGGCTCTGGTGGTAAAGAACCTGCCTGCCCATACAGGGGACATAAGAGATGCAAGTTTGAACCCTGGATTGGGAAGATCCTCTGGAGGAGGGCATGGCAACCCACTCCAGTATTCTTGCCTGGGAAATCCCATGGACAGAAGAGCCTGGCAGGTACAGTCCATGGGGTCACAAAGAACTGGACATGACTTAGTGACTTAGCCTGCCTGCATGCATTGCTGTTAAATTGTGGTGGAACCACCCATAACAGTCTTCTAAAGAAACACGAAGTCACCCAGGACAACCAAAGCTAGGAGCCTAGTCATAATATCAAGCAGGAACCCAAGGCTGAAGCTGGGCCTCCAAGCCACTGTGAGAGATTTCAACGCAAGATAGTCTGGGTTCCCAGGTAGGAAGGGAGCTTAGGGAAGTCCAGGAGGGATATGAGACATCTTAGATTAAGCCTCTACCTGAGGAAACACTCAGAGTGCTGACAAGACCTAAAATGTTGCCATAAAACCATGGCCACTGTATGTGCATTCACCCCATTTCTTTGACACAACTTTGCTGAATACCTATTATGTACTAGCCCCCTTCTAGTGCTGGGGATGCAGCAGTCAATGCACACAAACATCCCGTCTTCAAGGAGCCCACATTCTAGTGGGAGCACTAGCAATCGTCCAGCCCGACCCCAAACTCCTTCCTCACATTATTGCCTCCATCTTCCCAGCAAACCAATTAGGCAGGTAGTCTCAGCCCCATTTTTCAGACAAAAGTTTAAAGTTTGCTGCAAATCAAATAGCTAGTAAATGACAAACCCAGGTCTCCATCAACAATCTAATTCTAATGTTCATGCTTGTGAAGAAAAGTTCTGTGTTTGGTCTCAGTGCTGCTGAATAATTTTGGTAGGTGAAGGGGAAAGCCTTAAGAGTTGAGGGGCGGAGGACCTATAAAGTCAGAATGTTATCTGCTGTATTCCCCAAGAATGATGGGAGAAGATGAGATGTGGGAGGAAATGTGAACTTAGCACTGAATTCCTAGAGGAAGTGAAAGTGGGTTGTGGAGGGCAGTAAGAGGAAATGCGGACCTCAAAGGCAAATAGGTAACCGAGCCAAAGAGTAGGGGCAGCCCTGGTTTTCAAGTTGGTAAACTGCTTCCTCATTCCTGCTGAAGTGGGGAAGGAGTAGGTGAAGTTCTGTCCTCCGTCGTAGAAGGTCTTGGATGCCTTGTTTAGACAAGGAGATGAAAGGGCAGACGTGGGAGAAGCTGAGCTTGGAAGATCACCCCAGAGCCTCCTGGCAGACCCCAGTGGATGAATGGACAGAGGGTTGAGGCCAGGGCAGGATTTCATTTCCAAAGAGTTGGCAAGAGAAGCAAGGAAGCTTGGAGACAGGCTGGAGACACAGGGAAAAGAAAAGCAGGAGAGCACTTCATCCCTGGAACCTTGTGAGAGGGGGTTGAAGGGTCACATGTGCTGCATTCTAAGCGGAATGTCAAAGAGGCCAAGTCCAACTGCAAACTCACCTGCCTAGGTGTGCACCCTCATCAATGGCCTCCTCTCTGCCTTTGTTGCTGAGGAAAGGAGGACCCAGCATCACCAGAACACTCCAGGGAAACTTGACTGTTTCTAGCCTATCCCACTGAACTTAGAGGTGTCTGTGATCACCAGATTGGAAGCAGCAAGGATATTACCAGGTATATACAATTTCACAGCCATACCTGCTCATCATAACTGTGCCAGGGCCAAGATGACACCGAATCCCTGATTCTTAATATCATGCTATAAAATTTTTGAGATCCCAAATTGACCAGCTAGCAGGTAGGTGGTCTGGCCTGGAGAAAATGTCCAAAAATGTAAATTATAGATTTCATCAGCTGTTTTTTGAAACAGTTGTTCTCCAAAATTTGTAACTTTAAAGGTTTTGATGAAGTGGAGAGGGGGAAGGAGGAGGGATTCACTCAGTTGTACCCCAAATTCCTAGGGCCCATAGTGTAAACATATAGGAATGAAGAGTCAAGGTGGAGGAGGGAGAAGACGGATTCTAGCTGATGAGGCCTAGAGTGCAGGCACTTCCAAATTTTAACAGGATTAGGAATCCCCTGGGATCTTGTGAAAAATGCAGAAGCTGATTCAGTGAGTCTAGGTTGGGATCTGAGATTCAAGCTCCCATTTGATACTGACGCTGCTGATCTACAGACCATACTTTGAGTAGCAAGGACCCACACTACAGAACTATTTATAAGGTGCTTCAAAAGATGGTTTTATTTTGAGGTAAGAAGGCTGCTGACTAATGTTTCGCTGTTTAGTCACTAAGTCGTGTTTGATTCTTTTGCAACCCCATGGATTGTAGCCCGCTAGACTCCTCTCTCCATGGGATTTTTCCAGGTAAGGACACAGGAATGGGTTACCATTGCCTTCTCCAGGGGATCTTCCAGATGCAGGGACTGAACCCTGTCTCCTGCATGCAGGTGAATTCTTTAGCGTGAAAATATAGTGGGCATAAAATTTACATTTAATAGTAGGATGATTGCAAAACTTGTAGCCAAAATTTGCAGGTTAAAATCCTGTTTCTACCATTTACTAGTAATAAAATTTTGGATAGATCATGGATCATTTCTTTCAGTTTCTACATCTAAAAAATTAATAAAATCTGCCTTGGTTCATTGACTATATAGGGTAGAGATGAGGATTAAACAAATAACTTAGTGAAAGTGCCTTATAAACTGAAGGTGCTGCACATGTGTAAGCATATTATTATTGTTGTTATAATTATTGTAATATTTGAGGCCAAAGATATCTTACAATAGCTCCCATTTCTATTTTAATTATAAATAGGTAGAAACCATCGCCAAGTGTTTGCATCTATCTGACACTGTGTTGAGCCCCATTCTACAGGTGAGGAGAGTGAGACCTAGAGCCGTAAGATTATGCCCAGCTGCTATGTATTGATGCTGTGATATGAACTCAGCCTGACTCTCTAAAATCCAAAACCTTTTCTTTTTATTTATTTATTTTATTTAGACTGCGCTGAGTCTTGTTGCTGCACACAGGCTTTCTCTAGTTGTGGCAAGCAGGGGATACTCTCTCGTGGCAGTGTGCGGGGCTCTCATTGCAGTGACTTCACTTGTTGCAGAGCATGGGCTCTAGAACACAAGCTCGGTTGTTATGGTGCATGGGCTTAGTTGCTCTGAGGCATGTGGAATTTTCCTGGGCTAGTGATCAGACTTGTCCCCTGCATTGGCAGGTGGATTCTTAACCACTGATCACCAGGGAAGTCGTGAAGTTGTTATTCACTGCAATCAGTTGATTCATTGTAGGAAATACCCACTATCATAGAAAAAGATGGTCAAGAACAGGGGTTGGCAATTTTTTTTTTTCCATAAAGGGCCAGAAAGTGAATATTTTAGGCTCTACATGCCAAATTTATGTCCCTCTTGCAACAATTCCACTCTATCATAGCAACACCAAAGCACTCACAGACAATATGAGAAGGAATGGCTGTGGCTGTGTTTAAAAAAAATATTATTTACAGAAGCAGAAAGCAGGATGGATTTGGCCCACAAAAGATAGCTTGTGGATCCCTGGTCCAGCAAATTCTGAGGTGTCCAATATGGTAGCCCCTTGCTCCATGTGACTATTTAAATTTAAGTGTATTTCAGTTAAATCAAAAATTCATCCCTCAGTTGCATTAGTCACATCTAAGTTGCTCATAGGTAGACATAGGTGGCTGGTACTATTGAACTGAACAGTGCAGAGAACATTTCTACCATCACAGAAAGTTTTATTGGAGAGTTTGGTCTAGATTATCTTTGGTGTGGGGGAGAAATCCCTTATGAATAGTTGTGAGGACATGGACGTTCTGGGTCCTGGCTTTGCTATACAATTCTAAATACAGTACACCATCTCCCAGAGTCACAGAAAATGGGGCTAATACCTTTGAATCCTCCTGCCAATGCAGGAGCTGAAGGAGACATGAGTTTGATTCCTGGGTTGCAAAAGATCCCCTGGAGGATGAAATGGCAACCCACTCCAGCATTCTTGCCTGGGAAATCCCATAGACAGAGGTGATCGGTGGGCTACAGTCCATGGGGTCGTAAAAGAGTCAGACACAACTCAGCAGCCAAACAACAGCAACAAAACCTTCCTCACTGTGCTATCGTGGGAACTGGATAAGAAGGGCTTCCCTGGAGGCTCAGAATGTAAAGAATCTGCCTGCAATGCAGGAGACCCAGGTTCAACCCCTGGGTCAGTAAGATCCCTTGGAGAAAGGAATGGCTACCCACTCCAGAATTCTTGCCTGGAGAATTTCATGAACAGAGGAGGCTGGTGGGCTACAGTCCATGGGATGACAAAGGGTCGAACACGACTAAGTAACTAAGCATGCCCACAGATAAAGAAATGTGTGAGAGGTACTTCATGATTTATTAGGAGCTGCACAAGCATAAGCCATCATTAGGACTCTGACAGTTGTGGTTTGAAATGTGAGAAAATGTTTGGGGACAGAATTTGTGAAGCTGTTTGATTTTAGAGGAAGAGATTTTCCTTTAAATCAACCAATGGAAGCCATTAGGATGCTCAAACTACCGCACAATTGCACTCATCTCACATGCTAGTAAAGTAATGCTCAAAATTCTCCAAGCCAGGCTTCAACAATATGTGAACCGTGAACTTCCTGATGTTCAAACTGGTTTTAGAAAAGGCAGAGGAACCAGAGATCAAATGGCCAACATCCGCTGGATCATGGAAAAAGCAAGAGAGTTCCAGAAAAACATCTACTTCTGCTTTATTGACTATGCCAAAGCCTTTGACTGTGTGGATCACAAGAAACTGTGGAAAATTCTGAAAGAGATGGCAATACCAGACCACCTGACCTGCCTCTTGAGAAATCTGTATGCAGGTCAGGAAGCAACAGTTAGAACTGGACATGGAACAACAAACTGGTTCCAAATAGGAAAAAGAGTGTGTCAAGGCTGTATATTGTCACCCTGCTTATTTAACTTCTATGCAGAGTACATCAGAGAAACACTGGACTGGAAGAAACACAAGCTGGAATCAAGATTGCCAGGAGAAATCTCAGATAACCTCAGATATGCAGATGACACCCTTATGGCAGAAAGTGAAGAGGAACTTAAAAGCCTCTTGATGACAGTGAAAGAGGAGAGGGAAAAAGTTTGCTTAAAGCTCAACATTCAGAAAACGAAGATCATGGCATCTGGTCCCATCACTTCATGGCAAATAGATGGGGAAACAGTGGAAACAGTGTCAGACTTTATATTTTTGGGCTCCAAAATCACTGCAGATGGTGACTGCAGCCATGAAATTAAAAGACGCTCACTCCTTGGAAGAAAAGTTATGACCAACCTAGATAGTATATTCAAAAGCACAGACATGACTTTGCCGACTAAGGTCCATCTAGTCAAGGTTATGGTTTTTCCAGTGGTCATGTATGGATGTGAGAGTTGGACTGTGAAGAAGGCTGAGCTCCAAAGAATTAATGCTTTTGAACTGTGGAGTTGGAGAAGACTCTTGAGGGTCCCTTGGACTGCAAGGAGATCCAACCAGTCCATTCTGAAGGAGATCAGCCCTGGGATTTCTTTGGAGGGAATGATGCTAAAGTTGAAACTCCAGTACTTTGGCCACCTGAAGCGAAGAGTTGACTCATTGGAAAAGACTCTGATGCTGGGAGGGATTGGGGGCAGAAGGAGAAGGGGACAACAGAGGATGAGATGGCTGGATGACATGGCATCACTGACTCGGTGGACGTGAGTCTGAGTGAACTCTGGGAGTTGGTGATGGACAGGGAGGCTTGGCATGCTGTGATTCATGGGGTCGCAAAGAGTCAGACACGACTGAGCGACTGAACTGAACTGAGGATGCTAAAGAGTTACCCAAATAAGAAAATCTTATTATTTGCAGCATATTTTAAGTTTTGGACTGGAAAGTGACACAAAACTCAGCAGAACTCAGTGATCATTCATCTTTCAGAGTTTGGAGTTGCCTTGGTAATGTTTACCATCTTCAGGACACAAGACAAACTGTCCAGATGGGAGCTATATGAGATTGGGCAGGTCACAGAGTCCTTCCTGAAAGAGATCGAAGATTTATTCTTCTTTGTCACACTCTAGGTTCTGGCATCTTCCTGTAGCTTCTCCTTCACAGGAGTCCCCTTTGCGCCACATCCACTGTGGGGCCCCACATAGGTCAAAGATAAAGCTCAGGACTTCCCTGGTGGTCCAGTGGTTAAGACTTTGTCTGCCAATGCAGGGAGCATGGGCTTGATCCCTGATCCAGGAAGATCCCACATGCTGCGGGGCAACTAAGCCCATGCACCGCAACTCCTGCAGCCTAGGTGCCTAGAGCCTGTGCTCTGCAACAGGAGAAACCACTGCAATGAGAAACCCACACACCACAAGGAAGAGTAGCCCCTGTTTCTGCAACTAGAGAAAGTCTGTGTGCAGCAATGAAGACTCAGTACAACAAAAAATTTTTTAAAAAGATAAAGCTCAGTTTTGCCAGCCCTTGGTTGCCCAGATGATTCCAGCATCTCTGTGGTTCCCAGTGCTTTTCCCTCCATCTGTTCCTAATCATAGCCATAAATCACTCTTCTAGGAAAATGCTTGCCAATCACTTTCTGTTTTATCAGTCTACCATCCCCTCTGTCCCTTAGGAATTCTGTCTCTCAAGGTCCTAAGGTCCAGACCACCCTCTGTGACAATTTACTACAGTCACCCATTTGAGTACCCAGAGGAGAAGATTTCTTGCTCTTTAGGGCTCGGTACAATCCTCTGATCTCTGCTTGTTCTGGTGGCTCAGATGGTAAAGAATATGCCTGCAATGCAGGAGAAGACCCAGGTTTGATCCCTGGGTTGGGAAGAAGAGAATGGCAGAAGAAAAGAGAATGGCAACCCAACCCCACTCCAGAATTCTTACCTGGAGAATCACCATGAACAGAGGAGGGTGGTGGGCTACAGTCCATGGGGTCACAAAGAGCCAGATACGACTGAAGGCTAACACACAACCCTCTGATCTCTGCTCATTACTACCAGTTACATTTCACTTAAATACTTTCTTGTGGCTTTTCATATGAGCTTTCCAGAATGTCTCACCCTTTCTACCTTCTTTCCTATTTCCTTTCACTATGATTTTTCTCACTACTTCAGTTCAGTCACTCAGTCGTGTCAGACTCTTTGCGACCCCATGAATCGCAGCACGCCAGGCCTCCCTGTCCATCACCAACTCCCGGAGTTCACTCAGACTCACGTCCATCGAGTCCGTGATGCCATCCAGCCATCTCATCCTCGGTCGTCCCCTTCTCCTCCTGCCCCCAATCCCTCCCAACATCAGAGTCTTTCCCAATGAGTCAACTCTTTGCATGAAGTGGCCAAAGTACTGGAGCTTACGTACTCTTAATTCAGTTCTCTGCTCTCCAGCTAACACTTGCCTGTCAGTCAGGCAGGAAGTTTCTTGTTCTCTTGCACAGCTACCAGACATATACTGCATAGTGGTTGAGCCTTTACGAAAGAAATTTGGGAATATTTTTCTAAATCCTTAAAAAATCAGTATATCATATTACCAGGAGTTCCACTTCTAAGGAAGTATTCTAAGTAAGTAATAGTGACGCACTGAAACTTCCCAAACAGGGATATTCATTACTATATTGATTGTGTGTTAGTTGCTCAGTCGTGTCCGACTCTTTGCAACCCCATGAACTGGAGCCTGGCAGGCTCCTCTGTCCATGGAATTTTGCAGCAAAAATGCTGGAGTGGATTGCCATTTCCTTCTCCAGGTGAATCTTTCCAACCCAGGGATTAAACCTGGGTCTCCTGCATTGCAGGTGGATGCTTTACTGTCTAAGCCACCAGAGAAGCCCACTATATTGTTTATAGTAGTGAAAAATGAGAAATAACTTACTTGTCCACAATATGAAAAGAATAAAACAAACATCAGCTTTGCAAATACAAAGAAATATACCATCGCCCCTGCAATGCTGAAGAGATGGCTCTCACGAAGCTAAGTGATGAGATGCGTCTGCAGATGAAGCCAGTTGGGAAGGCACAAGAGTTGACAGAGAAAAGCAATGGCTTTCTTCAAAACATCGATGTGGCTGCAGGCACGGTGCAGAAGCAAGTCAGGGCTGAGCTCCCGGGGGTCCTTTGTCTTGGTCCTTGGTCCTCGGTCTTGTCTGGAGACTTCCTCAGGCTGGTAGGACCAAAGGATGAGATTTCCAAGTTCAGGGTTTGGGTTAACATCCTTCTCTACAATTCTTCTAGTTTTGACCTAATGAATATCTAGTGTGGTAGTTCCAATGAGACAGTAAAGGGGCCTACAGTCAGAAACTAGGCAGATATTTGTCAAGAGGAATGGTCAAGATTCTAGTTTCAGTTTGTGGAAAAATGTTGATGTATTGTACTTTTATTATCTTCACTTGCTAAAGATATCAACCATTTAAAGTGGTTTCTAGAGTAGAGGAAGTACAAATATTCAGACAAATACACACAATATATGATAAAATTGTATACTATAAAAATGGCTTACAGCCTTTTTAAATCAAAAGAAATTTTTTAAAGGGAAAGATTTCTCAGAACCTCTCATATGTCAAAAAAGCTACTACATCAAAGATGTTTTAAAATTCGTTTATAACTTATTAATAACAGTAGCATATACATTTGGAAACAGTATATGTTTATGTTATATTATGTTTGTATGTCAGCTGTATTTTTTAAATCTATAGAAATGTGTATTGATTCCAGGACCACTTTCTCTGAAGGATAGGTAGAGAGGGCACCCCACCTCAAGGTTCAAGACCCGTATATAAGAAACTACTGCCATAGGCCTTTATCACTTGTATATTGTGATTCATTCAAAAGTATATGTGAATATGTGTGTGTGTGTGTGTACACATCTACACACATATATGCAGTCCAGCAAAATAACAGTAGTCCAATAGATAATAGGCAAGGGATTATCAACACAATTACCACAACAAAGGAAACACAAATGAGTTTTATACACACAGGTAAAGATGTTCAAACTCTCATAAAAAGAGATTAAAACTACAGTGATAAACTACTTTAAATTTACCAGACTGACAAAGATCAAAAACGTTTCTAATACATGATTTTAGAAAAGAATGGGAGAACAAGAACTCTCATCATTTTTTTTCTGGAATTTTAAATGGATTTAGCCTCTTTAAAGCATAATTTGGTAAACTCTATCAAAATTTTGGGCTTCCCAGGGAGCATAATAGTAAAGAATCTACCTGCCAATGCAGGAGATGCCAGAGATTCGGGTTTGATCCCTGGGTTGGGAAAATCCCCTAGAGGAGGAAATGGCAACCCACTCCAGTATTCTTGCCTGGAAAATTCCCTGGACAGAGGAACCTGGCAGACTACAGTCCATGAGGCAGCAAAGAGTCAGACATGACTAAGCTACTGAGCACAAACACACAGACACATACACACATTTTAAAACTATATGTGTCTATTGACCCAGCAATGCTATTTTAGAGCTTATTCAATATATATTCTTGCACATATACACATAGATGTGTAGGGATATGCATTGCAGCATTGCTTGTAGTGGTAATTGATTAGAAACAATGCATATAAACACAAATAGAGAACTGATTAGCAAATTATGATATAGCCTCAGGAGGGAATACCATATAACAATGTTTAAAATGAGGCAGCTCTATAGGTACTAATATGAAATGGACTCCAAAAGAAGTCATTAAAAAAGAAATATAAAGTACAGCATATGTGCATTAGTCACTCTGCTGCTGCTGCTGCTAAGTCCCTTCAGTCGTGTCCGACTCTGCGACCCCATAGACGGCAGCCCACCAGGCTCCCCTGTCCCTGGGATTCTCCAAGCAAGAACACTGGAGTGGGTTGCCATTTCCTTCTGCAGTGCATGAAAGTGAAAAGCGAAAGTGAACTCGCTCACTCGTGTCCAACTCTCAGCGACCTCATGGACTGCAGCCTACCAGGCTCCTCTGTCCTTGGAATTTTCCAGGAGAGAGTACTGGAGTGGGGTGCCATTGCCTTCTCCATTAGCCACTCAGTCATGTCCAACTCTGCCACTCTGTGGACTGTAGCCCTCCAGGCTCCTCTGTCCATAGAATTCTCCAGGCAAGAATACTGAACTGGGTAGCCATCTCCTTCTCCAGGGGATTTTTCTGACCCTGGGATTGAACCCTGGTCTCCTGCATTGCAGGTGAGTGCTTTACTGTCTGAACTTTTACAGAAGCCCTATAAAGTACAGTAAGTGTATGTAATATCCTCTAATTTGTATTTTTTAAAGCATATATATACTGACATAAACATAACTGCTTATTTATGCATAGAATCTCTGTGGAAGAATAAACAAACTAGTGAATGTTGGGAGGAGGACATTTCGGGGTCTAGAGATCATGATGGTAGCACAGACTTACTCCTTTCCTATGAACCATAGGACTCTTCTTTGGCGGCGGGGTTGCGGGGGGAGCGCCATGCTGCATGGTTTATAGGGTCTTAGTTCCCCAAGCAGGGGTCAAACCCAGGCCTTTAGCAGTGAAATCGTGGAGTCCTAACTGCTGAACTACCAGGGTTTTACCATATGATACTTTTTAACTCTACTTTTAAAAGAAGAATATTTATTATTTGTTTATTTTACACATACATTTGCACACACACAGTATGTTTGTGCAGGGGCTTTAGAATTCAGAATCTCACTGTCAAATCATTTATTGAGTCAATCAACAAATATTTATCCAGCCTCTCTATTTCTATCTCAAGTAATACACTGCACTAGACATTATTCACACAGAATAAAATCATTACAAGAGTAGCAGGTGCTTTGGGAGGCCAGAAAGATCCAGGTATTCTTCCTCTAGAAATGTTTGGGGCAGGCCTAAACTGTAGACTGAAGATGTAATAACAACCTCTCCATCATGTGACTTACAGTTTGCTAAGGGAACTTACCAAAATGGACCACAACTTGGACAGAACAGATGATGAGGACATTTTCTCTGAAAACCGTCCAACTGACTTCCTTCAAGATTTGGAGACTAAAAAATGGGTAAGGGACAGACTTAAACATCACAGTGGGTAAAGAGAGAAACTTCACATTTCATATCCTAAAGTGGTAAGGATATATCTCAAGATTTCCTCCTAACAGGTACAAGATGTTCAGAGCTTGAAAAAGAGGAAGGTATTCTTTCTTCTGAAGGCAGCTGTTATTACACAATGGACTTACTAGAGTTCTAATACAGAGAACTGTGCATTACATTATTTTTGTTCTTGGAATTTTCAAAATAACTGTGACATTTTTCACCTCAGAGCAAATTACCCTATGTAGGTTTGTCCTTGAATTGCAAATTGTCTCCCAATAGGATGCATTACAGAGATCCACTACTCATCTTTTAATTTCATGGCTGTAGTCACCATCCACAGTGATTCTGGAACCCAAGAAAATAAATATATGTATTAGATTCCACACATAAGTGATATCATCTGATATTTGTCTTTCTCTGCCCGGCTTACTTCACTTAGAATGATAATCTCTAGGTTCATCCATATTGATACAAATGGCATTATTGCATTCTTCTTTGTGGATGAGTAATATTCTATTATCTATTCCTTTATCTAAATTCATCTGTCACTGGACATCTAGGTTGCTTCCATGTCTTGGCTGTTGTAAATAGTGCTACAATCAACATAACGGTGCATTTTTCCTTTTGACTTATGATTTTCTCCAGATATTCTTTGGAACTCTGCATTCAGATGGATATATTTTTCCTTTTCTCCTTTGCCTTTTATTTCTCTTCTTTTCTCAGCTATTTGTAAGACCTCCTCAGACAACCATTTTGCCTTTTAGTATTTCTTTTTCTGGGGGATGGTTTTGATCACCACTTCCTGTACAATGTCACGAACCTTCATCCATAGTTTTTCAGGCACTCTCTCTATCAGATCAAATCCCTTGAATGTATTTGTCACTTCCACAGTATAATTGCAAGGGATTTGATTTAGGTCATCGTAAAGGATTCAATTTCTCCAGATATATGCCCAGAAGTGGGATTGCAGGCTCATATGGTAACTTCATTTTTAGTTTTTTAAGGAATATCCATGGACTTTCTGGGTAGCTCAAACAATAAAAAGAATCTGCCTGCATTTCAGGAGACCTGGGTTTGATCCCTGGGTCAGGAAGATCCCCTGGAAAAGGGCATGGCAACCCATTCCAGCATTCTTACCTGGAGGATTCCATGGATAGAAGAGCCTGGGAGGCTATGGTCCACGTGGTCTCAAACAATTTACAGTGCCACCAACACTGTAAGGAGGGCTCCTTTTTCTCCACACCCTCTCCAGTGTTTGTTACTTGCAGACTTTTTGATGATGGCCATTCTGATTGGTGTGAGGTGATACCACTTTTCTGTTTAATTATGTCCCATTTGTTTATTTTTGCTTTTATTTTATTTTTTGCCTTAGGCAGATCACAAAAAAATATTGCTGCAATTTATGTCAAAGTGTGTTCTGCCTATGTTCTCTTCTAACAATTTACCATTTTGCGTTTATTTTTGTTTATGGTGTAAGGAAATGTTCTAATCTCATTGTTTTACAGGTGGCTGTCCAGATTTTCCAGCACCACTTATTGAAGGGACTATCTTTTCTCCATTGTATATTCTTGTCTTCTTTGTTAAAGACTAATTAACTATAGATGTGTGGGTTTATTTCTGGGCTCTCTATGCTGTTCCATTGATCTGTGTGCTAGTACCACGCTGTTTCAATTATTGTAGTCTTGTTGTGTAGTCTAAAGTCTGGAAGGGTGATACCTTCAGCTTTTTTCTTTTTCCTCAGGATTGTTCTGGTAATTTAGGGCCTTTTTGTGGTTCTATATAAATTTTACTATTATTTGTTTTAGTTCTATGAAAAATGTCCTGGGTGTTTTAATA
>SJYQ01104487.1:0-52544 GCA_006410935.1 Redunca redunca | reverse complement strand
TAATTTTTTTATACTTTTCAGAGTATAGGTCTTTATTCTCTTTGGTTATTCCTAGGTGTTTTATTCCTTTTGAAGCAATTTTAAATGAGTTTTTTTTTTTAACTTTCTCAAAAAATATGGAACACTTCATGAATTTGCATGTCATCCTTGTTCAGGGGCCATGTTAATCTCTGTATCATTCAAATATTAGTATATAAGCTATTGAAATGAGCACCAATTTACTCTTAATTCAGTCTGAACCTCTCTCAGTCTTTGAAATTCAGTCATCTAGCTGACATGAATGGAGAAACTTGATGCTGGAGTTTGTCATGGAAAGAGTTTATGCTTTCATTTAGTTCAAAGCAAATGCATGGCTAAGATTCCTTTTATTACTGATGTCCAAATCTCCCCCATAGATTCCCCAGGTTATTGGCTATAGAGGAAGGTGGTTTCCAATCTGTGGAGTGGGTATTTCTTATTCTGAGGCTTATTCAACCCTCCAAGGAAGTCCAGGATTCATCTTTTTGTCTACTTCTCTTTTGAATACATTTTGGGCTTGGGGATAGCCAGCCAACTCTACAGTCCTTAGAAGGAAGAGTCCTCAAAGAGCATCCCAAGCTGGATTTTACTTTCAAGGACTCTGCAGTAAGGGAAAAAAGAAAAAGAAACAAAAGAAATAGAAGTGGGACTTCCTTGATGGTCCAGTGGCTAAGACTCTGAGCTCCCAGTGCAGGACGATCAGGTTCAATCCCTGGTCAGGGAACAAGATCCCACATGCTACAACTAAGATCCACATGCTGCAACTGAAAGATGTCACACGCTGCAATGAGAGAAGATCCCGAATGCTGTAACTAAACCCGGTACAGCAAAATAAATAAATATACAAAAAAAAGAAATAGAAGGGGATAGAAGGTGTGAAGGGATAGTTAGATGTGTGGTGTATAGATAATAACGAGACAGTCAAAAAGTGGAAAGAGACAGATACCCATTACAAAAAAAAAACCAAAAAACAGGAACTGAATTAGAAGAGGAGTCTTAAAGAGGGGAAAGAAAAGGGAAAATGAGATGTGGGAGCCATGAACTTAGTGAACACATAAATTGAATGTAAAACTCTATAAATACTGTTAGCTGATTCTTTGTGGGGTCCTTGTCACTGGACTCCAGGAAAATGTTCCTACCATTAGTGAACAATGATACTATCACTTGTTGGCTTAGGATAAAATAAGTCTAGTTGGATAATAAAATTATTCACTCTGTAAGATTTATCACATAGTCTACACTCGCAGGGTATATTAAGGGTGTAATGCCTTCATTATTACAGACTATTTCTTACAAACGTCAAGTCAGGGCATCAAGGTTTAAGAAAATATATTTTTTATTTATGATTGTATTTCTTTATGTTCATTTATTTATATGGAAAATCCTTTAATTACAGAAAAATAAATCACATGCAGTCACATAATTAACAAATAATTATTAATAAATTTAGCTCTGTGCTGAAAAAAGGACAAATATATGACTTCTTGAGGAAGAAATCTTTTCCTTTCATTCTCTGAAAGCAAACCAGAAGGTTTCTACTTTGCATAATCTTACATTTGTCTTTTATAAGAGAAAGATTTAAAGGACAATTTCAGGAAATGGACAAAGAGTTAAGAGGAACAAAATAAGATCAGTTGTTTTAATTAACAAAATATGCTTTTTAGTAGACTGCCAAAGCTGCCATGTCCAACCATCAGAGCCCCCTAAAGCACTTATAAATGAATATTTTGCACTGGCTTCCCATTTTCAGTCCCTGACACTGCTGTTCATAGTGCTGATTTCGGATGCCAGGTCAGTGAACAGACTTTCCTATTTCCTGCTTTTGTTTGTCTCTCTCACAAACAGAATGTATTTCTATAACCACTTATTGAGCATCCACTATGTGCTGGGAGAAGGGGATGACAGAGGATGAGATGGTTGGATGGCATCATCGATTCAATGAACATGAGTTTGAGCAAGCTCCAGAAGATGGTGAAGGACAGGGAAGCCTGGCGCTCTGCAGTCCATGGGCTCGCAAAGAGTTGGACAGGACTGAGTGACTGAACAACAAATGTGCTAGGATATTATATATATCCTAGCTCACACACTAGGAGGGACTCAGTCAAGAACAAGGCTGTGTATGAAAAAATCCACACTAGAGGTAGCAGATGTGCTAATGAAGTATACAGGAGGGAGAGCTTAATACCGGGGATATGACAACCGAGTTTTGAAGGACGATCTAGACAGAAGAAAAGCATTTCAGAAAGAAGGCATAGCATATGCAAAGATAAAGGAGTCAAAGAGAAACAGTGTTGTGAGAGAGGAAGGGTGCAGGAAAAGGCATGACAGGCAAGCAGGCAGGCAGGATGCTGAGGCCAAGATAGAGCAGGACAAAGGCAGGAAGCCAGGACACCAATCGGAGTCAGGAACTGATGAGGACTTGAGATAGGGGCCCGACTGGGATGCCATGAACAGAGAAGCAAGGACACCGACTAAAAAGATAAGTAGTATTAGTGGATACTATACTAGGTGGATATGAAATGGGTAACGAGGAGGGAAAAGAATGTCTCCCATGACAATTCAAGGACTTCTTCCAGTCTTCAGACAGACATTTGGATGAATGGGGGGCCATATACAAGAGTGGGGAACTGGACAAGTTGAAGGGAAATATGATGAGTTCCATTTTTCACTTTCCGAGGAATATGAGCTCTTCCAAAAGCTGCACATAAATGGAAAGTAATGTCTTTAGCTTCCCTTGTGGCCCAGCTGGTAAAGAATCCACCTGCAACACGGGAGACCTGGGTTTGACCCCTGGGTTGGGAAGATCCCCTGGAGAAGGGAAAGGCTACCCACTCCAGTATTCTGGCATGGAGAATTCAATGAACTGTATAGTCCTTGGAATCACAAAGAGTCGAACACGACTGAGCAACTTTCACTTTCACTTTCAATGCTGTTGGTTTATTTGCTAAATCATGTCCGACTCCTGTGACCCCTATGAATTGTAGCCCGCCAGATTCCTCTCTCTATGGGATTTTCCAGGCAAGAATACTGGAGCGGATTGCCATTTCCTTCTCCAGGGGATCTTCACAACCCAGGAATCAAACCTGGGTTTCCTGCATTGCAAGCAGATTCTTTACCAACTGAACTATGAGGGAAGCCCTTAGACTGTATTATATGCAACATTTAGTCTGTTATTTTAAAAACACACACATTTCTTTATGTGTTTAGTCCTGTAGGTTTTATTTAGTCCTATAGATTTTATTTGCTTATTTTTAAAGTCCTTATTGAATTTGTTACAATATTGCTCCTGTTTTATGCTTTGGGTTTTTTTTTGTTTTTGTTTTTTTTTTGGCCATGAGGCCTGTGGGATCCTAACTCCCTGACCAGGGATTGAACTCATACTCTCTGCATTAGAAGGGAAAGTCCTAACCACAGGACCATCAGGGAAGGCCTAGTCCTGTAGATTTTTTTTTAAAAAAACTCTTTTTATTTCTATTTCTTGCCTTTTGACTTGTTTGTGATATATTAACCACTACAGTAAAATGACTGATGAAGATATGAAATGTCATCAGAGACTATTGGACATAGAACTCTAGAGATGGTCTGGCCCAATTTTCTTACTAGGCTAGGAAGCTGAGCTTTATGGTGGTTAAGTGACTTGTTCAACACTCACAGCAGTAGAACAAGACTTAGACCTCTGGTTCTCTGCTTCCCAATACGGTTGTCTTTCTCTACATCACAGTGTTTCTGCTGCTTTTGAATATCCTGGCCAAAGATTTAGTAGAAAGGAATTGAAATTGTGGATGCCTTTGGTGGTTCAGAGGTTAAAGCGTCTGCCTGCAGTGCGGGAGACCTGGGTTCGATCCCTAGGTCGGGAAGATCCCCTGGAGAAGGAAATGGCAACCCACTCCAGTATTCTTGCCTGGAGAATCCCATGGATGGAGGAGCCTGGTGGGCTACAGTCCTCGGGGTCACAAAGAGTCGGACACAACTGAGCGACTTCACTTTCACTTTATTTACGAAGAGGTAGCTAAGAGATAGTGGAGTCACATCATACTTGGAAAATCTAGCCTTGGTTTCTTCATCTGTAAATGTGGTAATAATCCTTCATCTCTGGTGAGGCACCACTGGGTTGTGAAAGCACCAGAAGTAGGAACTAGTTATTCCTTAATCTGAACCCAAGTCCTGAAAGTAAAAGTGAAGTTGCTTAGTCGTGTCTGACTCTGCGACCCCGTGGACTGTAGCCTACCAGGTTCCTCCTGGTTCCTCTTCTGTCCATGGGATTTTCCAGGCAAGAACACTGGAGTGCGTTGCCATTTCCTTCTCCAGGAGATCTTTCCAACCCAGGGATTGAACTCAGGTATCCCACATTGTAGGCAGACGATTTTACCATCTGAGCCACCAGGGAAATCGAACCCAAGTCCTAGATACAATGAAAAGAGCCATGGTTTGGGAATCAGAAAACCTAGTTCAAGTTCTAGTCCATATACTTATCAGCCATATGGGTTGGTTTCTTGTGGTAGCTATAACAAATTAGACTTGGTGGTTTAAAGTCAGAAAAAAAAATGTATTCTGTCATAAATCTGGAGGCCAACAATCCAAAATCAAGGGGTCAGCGAGACCACACTTCCTCTGCAGGCTTTTGGGGAGAATTTTCCATTCCTCTTCCAGGTTTTGGTGACTCTGGGCATTCCTCAGTTTGTGGCTGCATAAACTACAATGTGCCTCCACCTCCACATGAGTTTCTCTGTCTATGTCTTCTCCTCCTCTGTTTCTCATTAGGACACTCATCATAGGATTTAGGATCCACCCGGTAATCCAAGCTAATCTCATCTCAAGATCATTATTAACTTCATTACATCTGCAAAGACCCTTTTTTCCAAACAAGGTCACATTCTCAGGGGGCCTAGTATTAGGACATGGACATATCTTTCAGGGTTCATCACTTAACTCACTGCATCATGTGACCTTGGCCAAAGCACTAAATACGAATGAATGGCCTAGGGTATTTCAGTACCTACATTTATCCATGTCAGGGCTGTCATTTAAAGGATGATGTGCTGAAAAGCAATTTGTAGAGGTAGGTGAATGCTGTTCCTATTGACTTGGCCAATGATCTGTACAGGTATATCAATAAGAGGCTGATCTGTTCTTCCTACTCTCCACATTCCTGCCCCAGTCTTCCTCTGTCACAGAGCAGAGGGGATGTCAGCCTACCTCACAAATGCATCAGAAGACTCCAGCCTCGGAAAGGGTAATGAGGGCAGGGGTACCACCTCTTGTGATAACCCTTCTGGTCTGCTTTGCTCCCTTCATGATCTTTATCAGGATAAGTTGGAGCTGAAGGCTGGGCATGGCCAGGACCTGCAGAGTGAACAGGATGAGCAAGAAAGAGATCATATTCAACATGAAGATCCCCAAGCATCCACATCTTTGCAGTTTTCAGAGGAGAACATCCTTGAACAGTAAGCCTTGGCAAATGCAAGAGGGAACACTGAGTAGTGTTTTGTGTAGGGGAGAATGAAACTTAGCAGAGAGCTTATGGAAAGCTTAGAAGATTTTAAATCAGTACATGTCTTGAACCACAAAGCAATCACATGCACAAGTAACTACCTACCTATTCCAGCAAGAAAGATAAAGAGGGACATAGGGAGACCATATGGTTCTCTTTCCATGCTTTTCTTTGGACCCTGGACTTATTACACATCTCATCACTCTTAGGTAATTTTCTAGAGATGAAAAATATTGTAATTATTATTAAAAATGTATGATTGAATCATTATGGACCCTTTCCCTATGTATTAATATAACTTCTTCTCCTTCACCCAGATGTAACCACCATCCTGAAATCAATACTTAACATAACTTCTCCTTCACCAATGCAACCACCTTCCTGAAATCAACACTTAACATTCATTCCACGCAGGAAAGTTAAAAATATATCTACATTGTTTACTGAATATAAAACATACTTTATTTTCTCCATCCTTAAAAAAGTCTGTTAAAATGGGTATTAAATAAATGTCCAAACTCCTTTCTTAAAGCCTAAGTGCCTACCTGCCTGTTTTGGTGACAGAAAATGAATAAGGAGACCTATTTGTCACCCATAGAAAGAGGGTTTCAGACTTTGTGAGATGTTTCACATTTTCTACCTTAAAACTGATCATAATCATATCTCTGTAGGAGTCAGGAGAGCATGTTCTTTCAGCTTAACCACTGGAATACACGGATGGGTCTACAAGTGAAAGAACTTGGAGCTGATCACATAGGCTGGATGGAGAAAATTAAACATATTTTACAAAAAATAAGCCTAACAGAAAACACAGTGAAGAGGTAATTGTAGGGTGCTGGGGTCGGTCAGAAAATAATGAAAAGTTTCACAGCTTCAGAAATGTATGAAACTACAGGTTTAATGTGGGTAAAATCTTTAGGATAAAAAGTATATGTGCTAAGTCACTTCAGTCGTGTCCGACTCTTTGCGACCCTATGGACTGCAGCCCACCAGGCTCCTCTGTCCATGGGATTCTCCAGACAAGAATCCTGGAGTGGGATGCCATTTTCTTCTCCAGGGGATCTTCCCGACCCAGGGACTGAACCTGCGTCTCTTATGTCTCCTGCGCTGACAGGTGCATTCTTTACCACTAGTGCCATCTGGGAAGACCTGGGAAGCATAAAGCTTTAGAATTAAAAGTCATGTCACAGAATCTTGAAGCCTGCATCAAAGTTATCTGCATCTTTGCTCTCTCTTCTCTCAAGGGAAAGACTGCCCTCAGAGATTCTCTCCTTGAAGCCACATTAACACTTATCAAAAGGACATACTGAGGTTTCCAGTGATCCTTGAGTTTTATCCAGTATTGTCCAAAGGAATCCAACCAGTATGACATGGAAAAAAACTGTTAAAGTGTGCTTGAAAATGCATAGCTGAATTCAGGTTAAAAGTTCAAGATGAAACAGAAATGATAAAGTTGTTATTTATGCAGTCACTGGCATAGAGACTGGGCTTTGGAGTCAGAGGAACCCAGGTTTGAATCTTGATATTGACCTTTCTTGGACAGGTTAATAAACTGTTTTTCTAAGCCTTGACTTTCCTCATCTATAAAGAAGTAATGATAGCCACCTCATTGGTTTATTGTGGGTATTAAACAAAATGCCATATGTAAAGCATTTAATACAATCCCTGGTATGTAATAGCAATTAATAGATGGAAGCTATTTAAAAAAATAAATCCCTCTGGCCTTCTGAATCTTCCTACCACATTCCAAACTCTTTCCTACTGCAGGGCTACTCTTCTACATGTTTCTTTGCCTTTCAGTTAAATATCTTCTTTATATTCAGTTAAACATCACCATACCTTTAACTAAACATCTCTGTACCAGTTTTCTGACTATCTTATTCAAGGTACCGCCCCTTTTCTTCCAGAGCACAAATAATATTTGGATTTTAAAAGATTCTGTGTTTTTATTAATTCAAACTTGGCACATTAAAGTTTCTTTCCATGGGAATTCCCTGCTGGTCCAGTGGTTAGGACTCCACGCTTTCATTGCAGAGGGCATGGGTTCAATCCCTAGTTGGAAAATGAAGATCTCACAAACTGTGTGGTATGGCCAAAAACTTTTTTCCCATTTTTAAAACTAAGTTATAATTTACATACTGTAAAATTATATCTTTTATTGTACACTTCTGCAAGTTTTGAAAAATGCATACTGTTGTTTAGCCACCACAGTGAAGATAAAGAACACTTTCATCACTCCTCACATCCTTCATACTCTTTTATAGTTAACACCTCTCCCCAGGCTGCTAGTGACCACTCATCTATTCTCTGTCTGTACAATTCTGCCTATTCTAGAATGTCACAGCAGTGACATTACATAGTGGAATTACATAGCATGCACCCTTTTGAGTTAACCATCTTTCCTTAGTATAAAGAATGTAGTTTGAGATTCATCCATGTTGTACACATCAATAATTTGTTCCTTTTTGTTGCTGAACAGTATTCCCTTATATAAATATGCTATAATTTATTCTTTCACTAACTGAGACATATTAAAAATTTTTTAGCAATCATTAATAAAGACACTGTAAACATTCACTTGGGTCTACCCTGGTGGCTCAGTAGTGAAGAATCTGCCTGCCAATGCAGGAGATGTGGTTTCAATCTCCGGGTAGGGAGATCCCCTTTAGATGGACCTGGCAACCCACTCCAGAAGCTTGCCTGGGTAATCTCAGGAACAGAGGAGCCTGTCCTCTAGTGGGCTACAGTTTATGTGATCTCAAAAGAGTCGGACATGACTTAGCAACTAAAACAGCAACAACAATACCACACTACCATGGTTACTGTAGCTTTATATTAAGTCTCTAAATTAGGTAGTGAGTGTTATTCAGTTTTGTTCTAATTTTTTTCTAAGTCAAACTCTAATTTTTATTATCTGATTTTATTCCTTTTCTTCTTTGAATTAAAATTTTATTTTATGTTGGAGTAGAGTTGATTAACAACATTGTATTAGTTTCAGTTCAATTCAGTTCACTCAGTCGTGTCTGACTCTTTACGACCACATGGACTGCAGCACGCCAGGCTTCCCTGTCCATCACCAACTCCCACAGCTTGCTCAAACTAATGTCCATCAAGTCACTAATGCCATTTAAACAATCTTATCCTCTGTCATTCCCTTCACCTCCTGCCTTCAATGTTTCCCAGCATCAGGGTCTTTACCAGGAGTCAGTTCTTCCCATCAGGTAGCCAAAGTATTGGACATTCAGCTTCAGCATCAGTCCTACCAATGACTATTTAGGATTGATTTCCTTTAGGCTTCCCTGGTGGCTCAGAGGATAAAGCATCTGCCTGCAATGCAGGAGACCCGGGTTCGATCCCTGGGTTGGGAAGATCCCCTGGAGAAGGAAATGGCAACCCACTCCAGTATTCTTGCCTGGAGAATTCCATGGACAGAGGAGACTGGCGGGCTACAGTCCACAGGGTCGCAAAGAGTCAGACACGACTGAGCTACTTCACTCACTCCTTTAGGATTGACTGGTTTGATCTCCTTGCAGTCCAAGGGACTCTCAAGAGTCTTTTCCAACACCACAGTTCAAAAGCATCAATTCTTCAGGGCTCATCTTTCTTTAGAGTCCAATTCTCACATCCATACATGACTACAGGAAAAACCATAGCTTTGACTAGACAGACCTTTGTCAGCAAAGTAATGTCTCTGCTTTTTAATATGTTGTCTACGTTGGTCATTCATTTTCTTCCAAGGAGCAAGCATCTTTTAATGTCATGCCTACAGTCACCACCTGCAGTGATTTTGAGCCCCCCAAAATAAAGTCTGACACTGTTTCCATTGTTTCCTCATGTATTTGCCAGGAAATGATGGGACCGGATGCCATGATCTTCGTTTTCTGAATGTTGACTTTAAGCCAGTTTTTTCACTCTCCTCTTTCAATTTCATCAAGAAGCTCTTTAGTTCCTCTTCACTTTCTGCCATAAGGGTGGTATCAACTGCATATCTGAGGTTATTGATATTTCTCCTGGCAATCTTGATTCCAGTTTGTGCTTCATCCAGCCTGGCATTTTGCATGATGTACTCTGCATTTAAGTTAAATAAGCAAGGTGGCAATATACAGCCTTGACGTACTCCTTTCCCGATTTGGAACCAGTTCATTGCTCTGGGTCCGGTTCTAACTGTTGCTTCTTGACCTGTATACAGATTTCTCAAGAGGGAGGTCAGGTGGTCTGGTATTCCCATCTCTTGAAGAATTTTCCACAGTTCATTATGATCCACACAGTCAAAGGCTTTGGCATAGTCAATAAAGCAGAAGTGTATGTTTTTCTGGAACTCTCTTGCTTTTTTGATGATCCAACAGATGCTGGCAATTTGATCTCTGGTTCCTCTGCCTTTTCTAAAACCAGCTTGAACATCTGGAAGGTTACAGTTCACATACTGTTGAAGCCTGGCTTGGCAACTTTTGAGTACAACTTTGCTAGTGTCTGAGATGAGTGCAATTGTGCGGTAGTTTGAACATTCTTTGACATTACCTTTCTTTGGGATTGGAATGAAAACTGACCTTTTCCAGTCCTGTGGCCACTGCTGAGTTTTCCAAATCTGCTGGCTTATTGAGTGCAGCACGTTCATAGCATCACCTTTTAGGATTTGAACTAGCTCAACTGGAATTCTATCACCACCACTAGCTTTGTTCATAGTGATGCTTCCTGAGGCCCACTTGACTTCACATTTCAGGATGTCTGGCTCTAGGTGAGTGATCATAGCATTGTGGTTATCTGGGTCATGAAGATCTTTTATGTATTGTTCTTCTGTGTATTCTTGCCACTTCTTAATATCTTCTCTTTCTGTTAGGTCCCTACCATTTATTGTACCCATCTTTGCATGAAATGTTCCCTTGGTATCTCTAGTTTTCTTGAAGAGATCTCTAGTCTTTCCCATTCTATTGTTTCCCTCTATCTTTTGCCTTGATCACTGAGGAAAGCTTTCTTATCTCTCTTTGCCTTTATTTGGAACTATGCATTCAGATGAGCATTATCTTTCCTTTTCTCCTTTGCCTTTTGTATCTCTTCTTTTCTCCACTATTTGGAAGGCCTCGTCAGACAAACATTTTTCCTTTTTGCATTTCCTTTTCTTGGGTATGGTCTTGATCACTGCCTCCTGTACAATGTCACGAACCTCTATCCATAGTTCTTCAGGCACTCTATCAGATCTAATCCCTTGAATCTATTTGTCACTTCCACTGTATAATCATAAAGAATTTGATTTAGGTCATACCTGAATGGGGAAACAGTGGAAATAGTGTCAGGCCTTTATTTGGGGGGGCTCCAAAATCACTCCAGATGGTGATTGCAGCCATGAAATTAAAAGGCACTTACTCCTTGGAAGGAAAATTATGACCACTCTAGATAGCATATTGAAAAGCAGAGACATTACTTTGCCAACTAAGGTCCGTCTAGTCAAGGCTATGGTTTTTCCAGTGGTCATGTATCGATGTGAAAGTTGGACTGTAAAGAAAGCTGAGCACTGAAGAATTGATGCTTTCGAAGTGTGGTGTTGGAGAAGACTCTTGAGAGTCCCTTGGACTGCAAAGCAATCCAACCAGTCCATTCTAAAGGAGATCAGTCCTGGGTGTTCTATGGAAGGACTAGTGCTAAAGCTGAAACTCCAATACTTTGGCCACCTCATGCGAAGAGTTGACTCACTGGAAAAGACTCTGATGCTGGGAGGGATTGGGGGCAGGAGGAGAAGGGAACGACCGAGGATGAGATGGCTGGATGGCGACTTGATGGACGTGAGTTTGGGTGAGCTCCGGGAGTTGGTAATGGACAGGGAGGCCTGGCGTGCTGCAATTCATGGGGTCGCAAAGAGTTGGACATGACTGAGTGACTGAACTGAACTGAACTGAATGGTCTAGCGGTTTTCCTTACTTTTTTCAATTTAAGTCTAAATTTGGCAATAAGGAGTTCAAGATCTGATCCACAGATCTTGTTTGCTGACTGTATACAGCTTCTCCATCTTTGGCTGCAAAGAATATAATCAATCTAATTTCAGTGTTGACCCTCTGGTGGTGTCTGTGTGTAGAGTCTTCTCTTGTGTTGTTGCTATGACCAGTGCATTTTCTTGGCAAAACTGTGTTAGCCTTTGCCCTGCTTCATTTTGGACTCCAAGACCAAGCTTGCCTGTTACTCCAAATATTTCTTGACTTCCTAGATTTTCATTCCAGTCCCCTGTGATGAACAGGACATCTTTTTTGGGTGTTAGTTGTAGGTCTTGTAGGTCTTCATAGAACTGTTCAACTTCAGCTTCTTCGGCATTAATGGTTGGGGCATAAGCTTGGATTATTGTGATATTGAATGGTTTGCCTTGGAAACAAACAGAGATCATTCTGTCGTTTTTGAGATTGCACCCAAGTACTGCATTTTGGACTCTTTTGTTGACTATGAGGGCTGTTTCATTTCTTCTAAGGGAATGGAGTAATGCAAAGAGTTGACTCATTGGAAAAGACTCTGATGTTGGGGGGGATTGGGGACAGGAGGAGAAGGGGACGACCGAGGGTGAGATGGCTGGATGGCATCATGAACTCGATGGACGTGAGTCTGAGTGAACTCCGGGAGATGGTGATGGACAGGAGGCCTGGCATGCTGCGATGCATGGGGTCACAAAGAGTCGGACATGACTGAGCGACTGATAGTTCAGTTCAGTTCAGTTCAGTTCAGTCACTCAGCCGTGTCCGACTCTTTGTGACCCCATGCATCGCAGCAGGCCAGGCCTCCCTGTCCATCACCATCTCCCGGAGTTCACTCAGACTCACGTCCACCGAGTCAGTGATGCCATCCAGCCATCTCATCCTCGGTCGTTCCCTTCTCCTCCTGCCCCCAATCCCTCCCAGCATCAGAGTCTTTTCCAATGAGTCAGCTTTTTGCATGAGGTGGCCAAAGTACTGGAGTTTCAGCTTCAGCATCATTCCTTCCAAACAAATACCAGGGCTGATCTCTTTCAGAATGGACTGGTTGGATCTCCTTGCAGTCCAAGGGACTCTCAAGAGTCTTCTCCAACACCACAGTTCAAAAGCATCAATTCCTCGGTGCTCAGCTTTCTTCACAGTCCAACTCTCACATCCATACATGACCACAGGAAAAACCATAGCCTTGACTAGACGGACCTTAGTCGGCAAAATAATGTCTCTGCTTTTGAATATACCACCTAGGTTGGTCATAACTTTTCTTCCAAGGAGTAAGCGTTATTAGTTAATAACTATTGACTATTATTAATTAAGAGTATTAGTGTGTGTTAGTTTCAGGTGTGTAGCAAAGTGATTTAGTTATACATATACACCCCACTCCAGTACTCTTGCTTGGAAAATCCCATGGGTGGAGGAGCCTGGTAGGCTGCTGTCTATGGGGTCACACAGAGTCAGACACGACTGAAACGACTTGGCAGCAGCAGCATACATATATCTAGGGGGCTACCTCAGTGGCTCAGTGGTAAAGAATCCACCTGCAATGCAAGAGGTGTGGATTCGATCCCTGGGTTGGGAAGATCCCCTGGAGGAGGAAATGGCTACCCACTCCAGTATTCTTGCCTGGAGAATCCCATGGACAGAGGAACCTGGCCAGCTATAGCCAATAGGGTTGCAAAAAGTCAGACAGGACTGAAATGACTTGGCATGCAGGCACACATACATGTATCTATTCTTTTTCAAATTCTTTCCCCATTTAGGTTATTACAGAATATTGAGCAGAGTTCCCTGTTACAGTAGGTCATTAATTTTTGTTTTCATTTTTCAAAATTGTTTTAGCTATTCTACTTTTTCTTGTCTGCTTTTCCATGTAGATTTTACAATCAACCTATAAATCTTGCTGTGATTTTGATTGAAACTACCATTAATTCATAGATATATTTGGGAATAATTAATATTTTAACAATATCAACTCTTCTGATTCATGAATACAATATTTCTCTCTATTTAGGTCTTTGATTTCTTTTGTCAGGGTTGTGTAGTGTTCAGTGTACAGATATTTCACATGTCTTTAGATTTATATCTATTTTATGTTTTTGGTTCTGTTATAAATGGTACTTTAAAATTTTTAGTTTCTTATTGTTCAGTTTAGTTCAGTTCAATTCAGTCACTCAGTTGTGTCCAACTCTTTGTGACCATGAATCACAGCATGCCAGGCCTCTCTGTCCATCACCAACTCCTGGATGTTACCCAAACTCATGTCCATCAAGTTGGTGATGACATCAGCCATCTCATCCTCTGTCATCCCCTTCTCCTTCTGCCCCTAATCCCTCCCAGCATCAGGGTCTTTTCCAATGAGTCAACTCTTTGCATGAGGTGGCCAAAGTACTGGAGTTTCAGCTTCAGCGTCAATTCTTCCAATGAACACCCAGGACTGATCTCCTTTAGAATAGACTGGATGGATCTCCTTGCACTCCAAGGGACTCTCATGAGTCTTCTCCAACACCACAGTTCAAAGCATCAATTCTTCGGCCCTTAGCCTTCTTCACAGTCCAACCCTCACATCCATGCATGACCACTGGAAAAACCTTAGCCTTGACTAGACAGACCTTTGTTGGCAAAGTAATGTCTCTGGTTTTTATATGCTATCTAGGTTGGTCATAACTTTCCTTCCAAGGAGTAAGCGTCTTTTAATTTCATGGCTGCAATCACCATCTGCAGTGATTTTGGAGCCCCCCAAAATTATTGTTAATAGCTGGTATATAGAAATACAGCTAACATTTTGTATTTGACTTTCCATTGTGACCTTGCTAAGCTCATTTATTAGTTTTAATAGTCTTTACACATTATTTGAAACTTTTCACATAGATAATTATGTCATCAGCAAATAGGGACAGCTTTCTATTTTCCTTTCCAATCTTATTCCTTTCACTTTCTTTTATTGCCTTATTATATTGGCTAGAACTTCTAGTGTGATGTTGAGTAGGAGTGACAGCAGATAGCAGATGCACTTACTTAGTTCTCAGTCTTATAGGAAGAGCAAGAGCATTAAGTGTGATATTATCTGGGCTTTTGTTTGTTTGTGTTTAAATTGCTCTTTCTCAGATTGAGAAGATTTCTTCTATTTATAGTTTACTGAGTTGTTTTTAAAATCAGGAATAATACTGAATTTTTTCAATAGTTTTTGCTGCAGCTGGGAATAATCATGTTTTTTGTTCATTTATAAATCTCTTGATATGGTGAATTATAATGATTGATTTTTGAATGCTGAACCAGCCTTGTATTCCCAGAATAAATGCCACCTGGTCATATTATCCTTTTTATTTGTTGTTGAATTCAGTTTACTAAAATGGATCTTTAATGTGTATGTTAATGAGAGATATTGTCCTGTGTTTTGCTTTTTTGTAATGTCTAATGTTAGTATCAGAACTATGTTTGATATCAAAAATACTTATATTTAGTATCACAGGAAAAATTGGGATGCTTTCATACTGTTCTCTATTTTCTGGATGAGTTTGTGTAAAACTGGTATAATTTCTTTCTTAACTGGTTTAATTCACCAGTGAAGCCATACTGCCTGGAGATTTCACCATGGCAAGATTTTAACTACAAATTTAATTTTTTTAAATGATACAGTATACGATCATAGGGCTGCACAGGCTACCTAGCTCTTGAGTATATTTCAGTAGTAGAATGTATCTTTTAAGGGACTTGCCCTTTTCCTCTAAATTATCTAATTTATTGGCATAAAATTATTAATAATATTTTCTTATATATTTTTTGAAATAATTGCAAATTCACAGGAATTTTCAAAGAAATATATAGCATAACCCCATGCCTCCTTCCTCCAACCTTCCGAATGGTAGCATCTTGTCCAACTCAAAACCAATGAGTTGGTACTTTACCAATGATACCAATGGTATCATTAAAACCAAGAAATGGATATTGGTATTAATATTAATGACAGAGCTCATTCAGACCTTACCAGTTATAAGTGCATTTTACATTTCTGCTTCTATATCCAGTTAGGACTACTCTTCTTTACAATTATATAGATAACTTAGTATGTTTTTTACTTTCTTGAACTGCATTTATGACTTCCCATTCCAACACAATTACCACCCAAGAGTCCCCCTTATATAGGAATAGGATTTCATTTTTGAAAGGTCAGAAACGATCTTTCAAGATCAAAGAAGATTATCCATTGGGGATTTTTCTTAAGCCACAGGACTAAGTCCTTCTCTTGGTCTGTTTGCAGCTTATTAAGTGAGGTTATATCCCTGGAGGGCCAAATTGAAAAGCTGGAATCACACCAGGACCTTGACTCTGATCAGGGGGTAAACATGGAGGTAAGCTGAAGGCTTGGGAAAAAATGGGGAGGTTGTGGGGACTCTGTAACCTCTTCCCACGCCATCTGTTGTTTAACATGTCATAACAAGAATTATTTCAAATCTTGAAAGATGATGCTGTGAAAGTGCTGCACTCAAGTTGCCAGCAAATTTGGAAAACTCAGCAGTGGCCACAGGACTGGAAAAGGTCAGTTTTCATTCCAATCCCCAAAAAAGGCAATGCCAAAGAATGCTCAAACTACCGCACAATTGCACTCATCTCACACGCTAGTAAAGTAATGGTCAAAATTCTCCAAGCCAGGCTTCAGCACTATGTGAACCGTGAACTTCCAGATGTTCAAACTGGTTTGAGAAAAGGCAGAGGAACCAGAGATCAAATTGCCAACATCTGCTGGATCGTTGAAAAAGCAAGACAGTGCCGGGAGCCAGCGTGAGGAATTCCACCCATGACAAGGTCATGCAGCAGAGCTCTGATGGGAAGGCTAATCAGACCTCAGGTTTTCCCCCTGGAATTTCCTGAGCATCCACCCCCACAAAAATAAGAATCTGCCTGCTTTTCAACTCTTCTAATATTCTCTGGAAAAAGTCAAATCAGGGCTTTAGTCTTCTGCATTTGAAAGGGATGTTTCAGTTAAAACCCCTCTGATAGCCCTCTAGCTTGCCTAACAGGATCCCCCGGACCTCTTACAGCTTGTGAATTGCTTACAGCCCCCCAACTGCGAGAGGCACAAAGCTTAAAAGCACCTTAAAGATACAGAGCCTTTTCTAAAGAGCTAAAAATCATATTGGTGATGGGTTTTCACTGTTGACTCAACGATTGCCACCAGGCCTCTATATTCTTTATCTTTTAGGCACCTGGGAGGATGTTAATCAATGTAAATCGGATATGGAAAAAGATATATAGTAGTTTTGATGTTAGTAACACTAGACTTTTGAGTTAATTACTTTTCTTTGTTATATATCACTGCAATCCTCTTGTGTCCTTGCTATGTAAGAATGTAACTTTATTTAGTGCTTTCTGAAGAGTGGCACCAGACTTTGGGAAGATCAACACAAATAAGTCTTCTGGTTGACAAACCCTTATCAGAAAAAAGGCTGTAAAATGTTAATTGGCCTTTTTGGTAGGAAGATGATATAAATTACCTAAGACTTGTGTATACAATCAGGTATGCAGAGAGAAAAGCCTGGTTTAGATAAGAGTCTGGACTGCTAACACTGCATAATTTTGTATTACCCATTGATCTCTATGTACAATCAAAAAGGTATAAAAGACCTTCTGAACAATAGAGGCCAGAGCCAGTCATTGGAAGGACTAATTTCAGGCTGAATTCCCATCTGGGGCATGGAGGCTCATCATGTCTATTTACTTGTCCTGGCTTTTAAGATCCATAAGAGAGAGAGCCCAAGGCAGGGCACTCTCCAATATTCAAATGGACGCTGGTGGCATAACGTAGATGGTGCAAGCTCCTTGTCTGGAACTTTATTGGCTTTCCACATAAACCAAGTTATTCAGCCTCTTTTCTCCACTTAATTTTCCTACTACACTATTTCTTCCTAATCTAATCTTATATTAATAAATAAATAAGTCTTTCCTCACCAACGCTGTCCATGCTTCAAATTCCCTGGATCCACCAGGGCTGGACTCCGGCAAGAGAGTTCCAGAAAAACATCTATTTCTGCTTTATTGACTATGCAAAGCCTTTGACTGTGTGGATCACAAGAAACTGTGGAAAATTCTCAGAGAGATGGGAATACCAGACCACCTGACCTGCCTCTTGAGAAACCTATATGCAGACCAGGAAGCAACAGTTAGAACTGGACATGGAACAACAGACTGGTTTCAAATGGGAAAAGGAATATGTCAAGGCTGTGTATTGTCACCCTGCTTATTTAACTTCTATGCAGAGTACATCATGGGAAACGCTGGGCTGGAAGAAGCACAAGCTGGAATCACGATTGCTGGGAGAAGTGTCAATAACCTCAGATATGCAGATGACACCACCCTTATGGCAGAAAGTGAAGAGGAACTAAAAAGCCTCTTGATGAAAGTGAAAGAGGAGAGTGAAAAAATGGCTTAAAGCTCAACATTCAGAAAATGAAGATCATGGCATCTGGTTCCATCACTTCATGAGCCATAGATGGGGAAACAGTGGAAACAGTGTCAGACTTTATTTTGGGGGGCTCCAAAATCACTGCAGATGGTGATTGCATCCATGAAATTAAAAGGCACTTACTCCTTGGAAGGAAAGTCATGACCAACCTAGATAGCATATTGAAAAGCAGAGACATTACTTTGCCAACAAAGGTCCATCTAGTCAAGGCTATGGTTTTTCCAGTGGTCATGTATCAATGTGAGAGTTGGACTGTGAAGAAAGCTGAGCGCCGAAGAATTGATGCTTTTGAACTGTGGTGTTGGAGAAGACTCTTGAGAGTCCCTTGGACTGCAAAGAGACCCAACCAGTCCATCCTAAAGGAGATCAGTCCTGGGTGCTCATTGGCAGCACTGATGTTGAATCTGAAACTAAAATGCTTTGGCCACCTCATGCGAAGAGTTGACTCAGTGGAAAAGACCCTTATGCTGGGAGGGATCGGGGGCAGGAGGAGAATGGGATGACAGAGGATGAGATGGCTGATGTCATCACCGACTCGATGGACATGAGTTTGGGTAACCTCCAGGAGTTGATGATGGACAGGGAGGCCTGGTGTGCTGCAATTCATAGGGTTGCACCGAGTCAGACATGACTGAGCAAGTGAACTGAACTGAATTGAACAAGAATTAAAGGGATTTCCTTGTCAGTCTGGTGATTAAGACTCCAAGCCTCTACTGTAGAGGACATAGGTTTGATCCCTGGTATGCTGAATCTGGTGGTCAGTTCTGAGCACATTTTGCCTGGTACCACCATTTTTATTCTCTAACAACACACAAAAAAGCTAGACTTTTCTGTTCTACCTAGAAACTCAGTCAAATTTGGCAGGTTTTCATCTCGATGCCACTTAAAATAATGAAGAATTCCTTGAGAGAAAATTTCTCATCTTAATATCCCAACACCTACCAGTACAGAGAAAAACATGCAGGAAATATATAATTGTGAAGAACTGCATCCCTAGAACATAAGAGATAGATTTGTGTTTGTCTTTCATGCCTTCAGGAAGAGTTCTTATGGTGGTTTTCACAATATCCAAAGCTTTCTTATTGTTTTTGTCTCCTTGCATTTCTTAGAGATTCTTTTCTGAGAAAGGTTTACTTTTCCCTTTTTAAGAGTCATAGAATATTAGAAAAGTAGTGACCAACTTTGGATAATAAATAACTTTCAGAGCCCTGGCTGGTAGTATTTCTTCTCTAATAAACTTCAGGCATTTGAAGAACAGTCTCTAAAAATGGAAAAAATCTGTGTCTAACTGCATTTTTTTTTTTTACTGAAATTGCCAGCTTCTGCTTTAGTTCAAGCCAAATTTAAATTAAGTAGGATTTCGAAAGAAAGAGAAAAATGTCTCTTTGGAAGTAATATTTGTTTAGACCTCTCACATATTAAAAGCCATGTACAGATTTTTCAACAAGAGAAAAAACTGCTTTAACTATGGCTTAGTGCAACATTTTGACGTAGCAACTTCATTTTTTGCTAGTTGGAAAGTCAGCTTTTTTTTTTTTTCCCCACTATCTAGGGCTTTGGAAATTGAAAACTATGAAGAAAGGGAAGAGGACAATGGCCAAGAAACATTTTTCCCCTTAAAAAAATTTCCTCCAAAAGTCAGAAAATTCAGAAATGTGGGTTCACCGGAGGAAAGGACAGGGAGGGATGGATATCAAAAGAATGAAGAGAGAAAAAGCACAGAGACAAATGACAGTGAGATTAAAAAGACAAATCAACATGGGTTTGGGATAATATGAAAAGGGAAAAGAATCCAAAAAGGAATGGATATGTGTATAACTGAATCATTTTTCTGTATACCTGAAACTAACACAACATTGTAAATCAACTATACTCTAGTATAAAATACTTTAAAATAACTTAGAAATATAAATAAATAAATAAATAAAATTAAACAGACATACTTTGCAAATGTTAAAAAAATATGAAAAAGGAAGGCATCATGAATATGTTAAGTGAAAGTGAAGTCGTTCAGTCGTGTCCGACTCTTTGTGACCCCATAGACTGTAGCCTACCAGGCTCCTCCGTTCATGGGATTTTCCAGGCAAGAGTACTGGAGTAGGTTGCCATTTCCTTCTCCAGAGTATCTTCCTGACCCAGGGATCAAACCCCGATCTCCTGCATTGTAGGCAGACGCTTTACCATCTGAGCCACCAGGGAAGGCCTGAATATGTTAAGGGGATTCTCTATCTTGGAAATATACAGCTTTGTATACACTCTAAAAATATGGGCACAGACTTGAAAACTAGAAACAGCCCAAATATGCACCAACTGGTGACAGGATAAACTGTGGTATGCACTAAATGATGGAATGTTATTCAGAGATTAAAAAGAGATTTCTTAATCACCAAACAACATATCTAAATCTCAAGTGAATGATGCTAAGTGAGAGAAGCCAGACTTGGAAGATTACATACTTCATGATCCCATTTCTGAAAAAGGCAAAACCATAGGAATGAAAAATAGACTGGTCACTGGCTACAGTGGGGAAAGGCTGGATAAGGGAACACAAAGCAGTTCGGGGTGTGATGGAAACATTCCATATCTTGCTGTAGTGCTGTAGTGGTGATTGCGTACCAGTGACCTACAGTGCATACAGTGATGCTTTTAAAAGATAAATTTTACGCTGTGTAAATTATACCTCAATAAACGTGACTTTAAAAAAATTGACACAACTCTGTCCTAAGACTAAAGACTGATGGAAAAGGCTGTGTAAAAACAAATACAGTAATATAATAAGTAAAGGACTTTAAATACAGTTGTTACAGACGCAAAGTCCTGAGAATGGCTTTAGGTTTACTCTGGTGGAGGAAAAAGTGAAAGTGAAGTGCAAGTCGCTCAGTTGTGTCCAACTCTTTGGGACCCATGGGATTCTCCAGGCCAGAATACTGGAATGGGGAGCCTTTTCATTCTCCAGGGGATCTGCCCAACCCAAGGATCAAACTCAGGTCTCCCACACTGAAGACAGATTCTTTACCAGCTAAGCCACAAGGGAAGCCCAAGCATACTGGAGTGGGTAGCCTATCCCTTCTCCAGGGGATCTTCCCTACCCAGGAATTGGACTGGGGTCTCCTGCATTGCAGGCAGATTCTTTACCAAGTGAGCTATTGTTAGAAAAAACTGTAGGAAAAGCAACGTGTGGGAAAGTTCAAGGAGAAGTAAATTAATAAGTAATATCACATGTATTGAACTTGCCTGTTGCTCAAGTGGTAAAGAATCTGCCTGTGATGCAGGAGACCAAGGTTCAATCCCTGGGTTGGGAAGAACTTCTGGAGAAGGCAATGGCAATCCACTCCAGTTTTCTTACTTGGAGAATTCAATGGACAGAGAAACCTGGCGGGCTACAGTTCAGAGGATCGCAAAGAGTCGGACATGATTGAATGACTAACACACACACATCACACTTATTGGCTCATTTATTTCTCATGAATAAATGGAATGACTCAAAGCATGAAAGGGGGAGGAGGGGGAAATTGGTGAAAGTATTTAAACACACACACATCAGAAACAAATTTATGAGAACTTTAAGCTGAAGAAAGGACTTTGAAGTAGCCTGATGTTGAGTCCACAAAGCTTTCTGAAATATCTGTATGAAAATAACTTTCTTCCTGAGACTGACTCCTATCTCGGTTACCTTTGGTACAATTATCTTCGATAATTACCGTGTAAAGATATTTGCTAGGGCACTGCGTAAAATGTGATTATTATCTCACAGCTCCTTTTCAAATAATTAAATCACACAACTCAGGGGTTGGTGATGAATGAACTTGGGAAAAAAAAAAAAGAAGGTGTAGATTATCCATTTTCTATAGGCAGTTTGAGGGTAAACACTCTTATTGCTTGTATCCAACAAGCATAATGCCTAACTCCATGGCCACTTACATAGGATGTGGCTAATGACATATTTTTGATTTGATTTAATGTTGATTTTGCAGATCAGCATCCAGAACTGGATGCAAGATAACCCAGCTTCTATTAAATCTCAGACTATTTGATCATGAATGAGCATTCTTCTAAAAAATTGTCATTTGTTCTTTTTCAGTTTCACATATCATTCATTACAACTTTTGTTCTATACTCTTTTGTTTTAAAGGAGAAGATCAAGGAAATTAAAAAGCAAATAGGAGAAATGGATAACAATTTTGTCAAGGTAATGATAAAATGTCTTTAAGGAAGAGAAATAGTTCTGCAAAGAAATCTCAAATTTTAGTGAATGGAGTCCAAAATTCAACAAAAGAGACTCAGAATTTTAGACCTAGAAGGGAACTTACTATTATTTATACCCATGTTTCCACATGAAAAGAGTCTTGTGCTTGCTGTCTAATTAAAAAATATTGCAGTACTGATTAACTTATTTTCAGGGCAGGAATAGAGACACAGCCATAGAGAACAGCAGACTTTTGGACACAGCAGGGGAAGAAGAAGGAGCGAAGCATTGAGAGAGTAACACTGAAACATANACTTGCTTTTTCATTTAGCATTTTTCTTCCACAACTTTCTAGGCCACTAGATGTCCTTTTACTTTTTCACTGTTTATATGAGGCAGGATTTGATTTTTGGATTTATTAAACTTATTTTGTTAGATATTTGTGGTTTTATAATCAATTATAAACTATACCTCAAAAATCCATATCTTTTCTTCTTTTTGCAAGTAATTTTTAAGGATTAGTTTCCAGAAATGGCACCTCCTTGAATCACAGGACACTCTTTTTTCAGTTAAGGCTCTGCTTTTCAACATATCCTCCAAGTCTATTATAGGATGATTAATTAAAAACCTTTCTAAGCATTATTTACTCAGGACATATGTGCAACTGGCATTTGCAGCTTGGAAGAGGATGATTTGCTTTCAGCCCGTGTCTTGATCTTACTGAGATACATGGGAAGAAAAGAGGAACAAGACACTTTTTGTGGACAGCACTTTTACTAAACTCTAAGGCCCAAGTATTCAAACATAATGAAGACTTATATATTGCAAATTTTAAAATATTTAGAAAAAATATAGTTTTATTATTTTCTCAGAAACATACTATGTTTCTCCAACTAGTGTCCTGGTAAAAGTTTAAAAAGCAAGGAGAGAGTAGTGGATAGAGAAAAAAATTATTTGTAATATGCTGCTATTGTGCAAATTTATATCTTTGAAGTATTGAAAATAATTTATTGATCTTGTGGTGATACCTTCTGCAATTTATTGTGATTGCATGATGAATTTTTTCTAAGAGGAAGGGTTTAACTGAATAAAAGTAAGTTTCAGTGAAGCCTCCCTACAACTTAGTGGTATCAGAATGAGTATGGTTTTATTGTATAAACCAGAAAGTGTAACTTCTATTTTACCCAAACTTGTGGGTGTCTTTTCAGGAAGATGCTTGTGATGAAGCTCATAAATTAAAGGAAAAACTCATTGCAAGAATAGAGGTAAGATTTCGCAGTTACACAAGTTCAAATAATGATCAAACGAAATTATTTAAATCTACACACAGAGGTCATCTTTTCCCTGGAAGTTGAGTGTATACCACACACTGGTCTCTTTCTACCCTTTTCTCCCCTCCTGAACTTCTGCTTTGGGCTGACAGAACGTCTCACAGGTGTGGTGTACCTCCAAGCTCTCGTATCCTGGGGCTGCTCCAACAGCTCCTCCATCTGCCGCTTATCCTCCATGTCTACACATCATCCACTCTTCAAAGCTCGACTCAAACGTCCTCTCATCTCCCAGACCTCCCCTAATCTCCCCTAGCCAGAAAAATGACTCCATCTGAACTTCTCGCACAAGAGTTTATACTGAGGTAAATGTGAATGCATGAGTGAAACAGTGAATGAATGAATGAATAAAACTGTCACCCGTTCAGAGGTGCTTAATCATCCTACCTATCCTAGAGATGTCCCAAAACCAAGCCTCAGCTACTGTGTCCTCACGTTTTTACTTTCTCTTTAGCATGTATTTTAGTAGATAGTATCTAATGAATATATGCATTTAGTTGTTTATTGCTTACCACCCAACCCTTGTAAACACACATAAAATTCTTTGTCCGTTTTGTCAAAAAACACATGCATAATGGAATGCCCATGTCTTGTCTATTTTGTTACCTGCCAAATCCTAGAATAGTGCCTGGTGGAGTCAGTCAAATAAATATGTTTTTCATAGATGAAAAAATTGAATAGTTGAATTCAATAAAAGAATAGTTATATTTCTATCTGAATACTCTGTGAATGTGTAAGTTTCTTTCCTTAGGTGAGTACACAGTGAGTACACACGACTCACGTGTGATTTGCAACACCCTTTACGGGTTCTGGAGGAAAGATACTTGGCATTATCTCCAATGAGAAGGGCAGACAATGAGAATCTTTTTTTAAAATAATTGCTCTTTTTGTTCCCAGAACTTTTGCAAGGACATGGCTCTGCTGGATACAAAGTTGGGGATGTACCAAATGCAAGGGAATCCAGACTCTCAGAGTCCTAAAGAAATGGGCATGGATGAAAGGGAGCCCCTGCTTCTTCAGGCTTCATCACCATCCTTGGAGGAGAGCTCCCCTTCCCCCATTACAATGTGGTGAGTTAGAGACAGGGACCTCTGGAGGCTGACAGAGTCCCCAAAATGAATGGACTATAGTAAGATTGAATTTTATCAAGGAATTTATTTTATTTTTAAATAAATTATTTATTATTCTTCTTTAAAACTTTAAGTTGTAATATTTTTCTTCTTAATATTTTTAAAATTTTCAATCAGTATTTTCTTTCATTTACTGGTCACGTTGCATGGCTGGTGGGATCTTAGTTCCCCTTCCAGGGATTGAACCCAGGCTATAGTAGTAAAAGCACCAAATCCTAACCACTGGACCGCCAGGGAATTCCCAAGACATTTACCTATTGCAATAGATATAGATATAGACATAGATATAGACTTTTCTTTCTTAGTGTTTTAGATAACTACATACATATGTATTCTTGCTTAGTCACCAAGTCATGTCCGACTCCTGGCAACTCAATGGAGTGTAGCCTGCCAGTCTCCTCTGCCCATGGAATTTTCCAGGCAAGAATACTGGAGTGGGTTGCCATTTTCTTCTCCAGAGGATCTTCCCAATCCAGGGAATGAAACTGCATCTCAAGCATTGGCAGGTGGATTCTTTACCACTGAGAAACCTGGGAAGCCCCAGAAAACTACATATACATAAATTTTAAAGGATGGTGTCTGCAAGCTATGATGCAGCCACCTCTACTGAAAGAACATACCTGCTAAGCAGATTTGAAAACCTTTGTTTGCTAGACAGGGTGGCTCTCCCTTGTATGATATTGAAGACACACATACTGGCAAATTCTGACTCTGGATCTCTTTTTCTGGAGATGCCATACCATCATATATGCCTTGAGTAGTACTTTCCTCTAAGAAAGCTATTTTTTAATCTTTTTATTTTGTTTTATTCTTTTGTTAGAGAAAATGTGAAAATTAAGTAAACTCTGGCTATGTTTTCACATACAAACACATACATGCACAAATATTGTTAACTCAATTTTATAAAAATATAATGAAAATGGTATAAAAACCATTTTATCTCTTTTGCTTAAGAAAGCTCTTTTGATTCTTTATCCCCAAGCACTAACCCAAGTAGAATCTTCAGCTCTCTCTTTTGCGTATGCACATTGTATTTAGCTTATAATCCTGACATACTGCCCACAACATACTATTGCAGTTAAATTATTTCCAATCTGTCTTATCTTAATAATCCATGGGCTACTTGAAGGCAGAAGTCTTGATCATTTGTGGATATTAAATATAAAATATGTTCATCATGCTCAATAAATATTTAACTTATTTATTAATTAAAGTAACAGGTGAAGAGTGATGTTGATGGTAAAGTAAGGACCATCAAAGAAAACTTCCTCCTCCATAAAAATCAATGAGAGAGCTGAAAAAAATTGTCAGAATCAACTTTTTCACAATTCTGTAAAGTAAATATTTAGTATTCAGAAAAGATAAACAATTCTTGAAACTCAATAGCAAAAGACAAACAGCCTAATTTTTAATATAAGCAAAAAACTCAAATAGACATTTCTTCAAAGAAGATATACAAATGGCCAAAAATCACTTGAAAATATCTTCAGTGAAAAAGCAGAATGAAAACATTATTGATCTTTGGGGAAATACAAATCAAAATCATGAGATTCTAGGAATTCCCCTGCGATCCAGTGATTAGGACTTCTTTTCATTGCCAGGGCCCAGTTCTGATCCCTGGTCAGGGAACTAAGATCCCATAAGCCAAAATAAATAAACAAATAAATGAGATATTACTTTACACCTCTAGATCAGTTCAGTTCAGTTAGGTTGCTCAGTCATGTCTGACTCTTTGCGACCCTATGGACTACAGCACGCCAGGCCTCCCTGTCCACCACCAACTCCTGGAGTTTACTTTATACCATCAAGATAACTATAATTAAAAAGACAGATGATGACAAGCATTGGAGAGGATGTGGAGAAATTAGAATCTTCAGACAGTGTTAGTAGGATTGTAAAATGGGGCAAACACTTTGGAAAGCAGTTTGACAGTTCCTGAAAATGTTAAGCTACCACATGATCCACTTGTAGTATGCACCCAAAGAACTGAAAATATATGTCCACATAAAAACCTGTATATGAGTATTCACAGTAGCTGAAAAGTGGAAACAATACAAACACTCATCAACGGATTAAATAGGTGAACAAAAGTGGTATATCCATACAATGGAATATTATTCAGCTATGAAAAACAATAAAGTACCTGTACATGCCACAACATGAGTGACCCTTGAAAACATGCTAAGTGAAAGAAGTTAGACCCCAAAGGCCACATATTATATCATTTTATTCATATAAAGGATTAAAATTAGGAAAATCCAGGTATGCAGAAACTAGATCTGTGGCTGCCAGGCCTGGGGATAGTGGAAAATAGGGAATGACTGTTTTGGGGGGGAATTTTGATGAAAATTTTCTGGAACTAGTGGTGATGGTTGTGCAATCTTGTGAATAAACTAAAAGCCATTGAATTGTACACTTTAGAGAGTAAGTTTTATGGCATGTGAATTATATCTCAAAAACAGACAAGTAGGTGAGTAAGTGAATGCCGTTTGGTGATCACTTAATTGTGTCATGGGCTTCCCTGATAGCTCGGTTGGTAAAGAATCCGCCTGCAAGGCAGGAAACCCCAGCTCAGTTTCTGGTTGGGAAGATCCCTTGGCGAAGGAATAGGCTACCCACTCCAGAATTCTTGGGCTTCCCTTGTGGCTCAGCTGGTAAAGAATCTGCCTGCAATGAGGAGACCTGGATTTGATCCCTGGGTTGGGAAGATCCCCTGGAGAATGGAAAGTCTACCCACTCCAGTATTCTGGCCTAGAAAATTCCATGGACAGTCCATGGGGTCGCAAAGTGTTGGGCATAACTAAGTGACTTTCACTGTCACTTAATTGTGTTATACAGGCAGCTAATCCAGGTTAGTTGGTCATCTTTCATCACATAATTGGCTTCAGAGATGGCTCAAGTGGTAAAGAATCTGCATGCCAATGTATGAGGCCCAGGAGACATGGATTCAATCCCTGGGTCAGAAAGATCCTCTGGAAGAGGAAATGGCAACCCATTCCAGTATTCTTGCCTGGAGAATCTGACAGATTTGCCTGGTGGGTTACAGTCCATGGGGTCACAAAGCATTAGACACAACTGAGCATGCACACACACACAGAATTACATCCTAGTTAAGACTGTCTAAGACTTTTACAAGTCTCCTTTCAAAGAACTGGAAACATTCTATTCCATTTAAGCATATTTATATATTATCTCTTTTCAGGAGGTTTATCTTACAAAGTCAATTATTCTGTACCAATTTTGCTGTTTTTAGCTTCAGAGGGTGGCCTCTTCCTGGTATTATCCCCAATCTCTCAGTTAGCTTATAGTTTTCTTCTATTTATTGACCACATATAATGTGAACATTTAGAAAAGATTAAAGATTTTATGCAAGGAAAGTTCTTGTTTTTGTTTTTAATTGATGTTGGGGCTTCCTTGGTGGCTCAGACAGTGAAGATATCTGCCTGCAATGCAGGAGAAACTGGTTCAATCCCTGGGTCTGGAAGATCCCCTGGAGGAGAAAACCAACACCAGTGTTCTTGCCTAGAGAATTCCATGGACAGAGGAGCCTGGTGGTGATGTGAAGAGTCATACATAACTTAGAAACTAAGCAGCAATAACTGATTATATTAAAGTTATAGGATTATAGTTTTTAATTTCTCTGTTTTCCAAGTTATCTGTAACTTAGAAAAAAAACTATTTTCTCCTTAAATATTAATGTTAAAATGTGGTGTTTTTGTGGAAAATGTCCCAGCTTAGTATTTCCAAATATGATTAATTTTGGAATTTAGGAAGATAGTGTTTATTTACTAGGTATGTGTTGGTAGGGAGTCATTTTTCTTTGCATAAGAAGGAACAAATCTAGATTTAGTGCTCCTGGAGGACAGGACATTTCTGCTTCACCTTGCTAGCCATCAAAGCCTCTTTCAAATACAGTATTTCAAGATCATTGGCTCTTTAATACATATGTGAAGTAGAAGCAATTATTTGTGTACCTGCCAAGAGATAGCCAGTGGCAATAATGCCAAGAAACTTGGCTCAGGTTCATGGAATCCAAAGAGTTGGGTCACAAAATATATGCGTAACTAGCTTTAACTGTGCCATAGACTTACTCTTCTGAAATGTATTATAGAAGGTAATTATCTCCTTGTAACTGGATTATCTGTGACATTGCTTTTGTTCTTTCTGTCTTTCTGGATTTTCCAGATCTTCTACCCTAATCATGTATTTCATTTATAATTAGATAATAATGCAAGAACTTCAAAGCAAGTAAATATGCAAAAAGGGCATGGCTGGTGGTGGGATAAAACCGGTGATAAAGAGAGCTGAATTCACTTGTCACATGGTATTTTGTACCCTGAGGAAAATCTAGCTAGTTGGCTGTGTCCTTATTTCTCTCCAAATAGACTTCCTGTACCTCACAAGTGAAGTAAGGGTGGCAGTAACCACTATAGTGCAAGACTAGCATTTCAAAGAAAAGAACTCCACAGTATCCAGGGTTTCATTGTCTCATGGCTATAGAAACTTAGAATTCCAATGCCAGCCCTAGGATGGACTTATGTCTCTCTACTCCAAGTTCCTTCTTTTGCAAACATCAACAGCAGTTAAGAGAAGTTCAATTACTTACTTGAAGCTGTAGAGCTACACAGATGGAGGAACTAGGAGTCACATCAGTATGATTTTCTTCAGAATGTTCTTTTGTTTGTTTATTTACTTATCTATCTATTGATTAATTGGTTGATGTATAGCTGATTTATAATATCATACTGGTTTCGGGTAAAGGGGCTTCCAAGGTGAGTCAGTGGTAAAGAATCCGCCTGTGATTGCAGGAGATGCGAGTTCAATCCCTGGGTTGGGAAGGTTCCCTGGAGGAGGAAATGGCAATCCACTCCAGTATTCTTGCCTGGGAAATCCCATGAAGAGAGGTACCTGATGGATTGCAGTCTGTGGGGTTGCAAAAGAGTCAGACATGTTGAACACTCTTGGACAGACTTATACAACATAGTGATTTAATATTTTTATAGATTATACTTCATTTACATTTATTATGAAATAATAGCTATACTTCCTGTACTACACAATATATCCTTGTTGCTTATTCATTTTGTACATAATAGCTTGTGTCTCTTAATTTCTAGCCCTATCTTGCCCCTCCCACCTGCCCTCTCCCCGCTGGTAGCCACTGGTTTGTTCTCTACATCCTTCAGATGTTCTTAACCACAAATGTGTTTCTTTCCTTCTAGGAAACGTGCACTGAGGATTTTCATCATGTTTTATGTCCTCACCTTGACTGGACTTTCATGTTACATACTGTTTTTTGATGCTACATTTATCTTTGAAAAGGTGCTCCCTAAAATTCTTGGGCGCCGCAGGATGTGGGAACTGCGAGAGATTCTTGCACCTTTCTTGAATTTGGAAGTGGAAGACTTGCTACCCTCTTAAAGATACAGAAGTTACTGTTACCCTACTGACTTTCTTCCCAATAAAATTCTGGCTGTTCTTGTATTATGATGGTTAACTTACTTTTAAAAAAACACTATAGAGTGGACTATTACTCAGCTGTGAAAAAAGAATGCATTTGAGTCAGTTCTACTGAGGCGGATGAACCTAGAGCCTATTATACAAAGTGAAGTAAATCAGAAAGAGAAAGGTATTGTATACTGACATATACACGGAATCTAGAAAGATGGTACTGATGATCTGTTTTTGAGGCAGTTTCAAAGGAGATGCAGATGTGACTTACAGTCACAGTGGAGGAGGGAGAAAGTAGGATGACTTGAGAGAGTAGTATTGAAACATATACATTAGCATATGTAAAGTAGATAGTGGGAATTTGCTGTTTAATGCAGGGAACCCAAAGCTGGTGCTATATGATAACCTAGAGGAGTGGGACAGGGAGGAGATAGGAAGGAGGTTTAAGAGAGAGGGGACATGTGTATACCCATGGCTGATTCATGCTGATGTATGGCAGAAACCATCACAATGTTGTAGAGTAATTATCTTCCAATTAAAAATAAAATTAAGAAACAAAACACTAGAGCATCTTTTGTGAAGGACATTATAGTTATGCAGAGATTGGTTGATAAAAGATAGAAGAAAATGAAAGCAGTTATCTTTACCCTCATGACTCACAATGAATCTTTGCACACATTTAAAAAAACAATTCTTTCAAACTAGTAGTTTGAAAGTAGCCTCTCTTCTCCCCCAACCATGTGGACATTGAGACTACTAAGTATCACTTTCATGGGTGGTTGTTCCCCCCATTTTGACCTCTGATATCTCAGAAAGGAAAGAACAGAATTCTCTCCAGTTTTACTTCAGCTGAATTGGGGCCTTACAATGGTTGTCTAGGGAAGCCTTATAAATAGTTGAGGAAAAAACAGAAGCTAAAAGCAAAGGAGAAAAGAAAAGAAATACCATTTGAATGCAGAGTGCTAAAGAATAGTCAGGAGTGATAAGAAAGCCTTCCTCAGTGATCAATGCAAAGAAATAGAGGAAAACAATAGAATGAGAAAGGCTAAAGATATCTTCAAGAAAATTAGAGATACCAAGGGAAAATTTCATGCAAAGATGGGCTCAATAATAGACAAATGGTATGAACCTAATAGAAGAAGAAGATATTAAGAAGAGGTGGCAAGAATACACAGGAGAACTATACAAAAAAGATCTTCATGACCCAGATAATCACAATGGTGTGGTCACTCACCTAGAGCCAGACATCCTGGAATGCAAAGTCAAGTGGGCCTTAGGAAGCATCACTACAAACAAAGCTAGGGGAGGTGATGGAATTCCAGTTGAGTTAGTTCAAATCCTAAAAGATGATGCTGTGAAAGTGCTGCACTCAATATGCCAGCAAATTTGGAAACTCAGTAGTGGCCACAGGACTGGAAAAGATCAGTTTTCATTCCAATCCCAAATAAAAGCAATGCCAAAGAATGTTCAAATTACCGCACAATTGTACTCATCTCAAACGCTAGCAAAGTTATGCTCAAGTTTCCAAGCTAGGTTTCAATAGTACATGAACTGAGAACTTCCAGATGTTTCAAGCTGGATTTAGAAAAGGCAGAGAAACCAGAGATCAAATTGCCAACATCCAATGGATCATCGAAAAAGCAAGAGAGTTCCAGAAAAACATCTACCTACTTCTGCTTTATTGACTGCTTCAAAGCCTTTGACTGTGTGGATCGTAACAAACTGTGGAAATTTCTTAAAAAAATGTGAATACCAGACCACCTTACCTGCCCCCTGAAAAATCTGTATTCAGATCAAGAAGCAGCTATTAGAACAGACATGGAACAATGGACTGGTTCCAAACTGGGAAAGGAGTACATTGTCACCCTGCTTATCTAACTTTTTTGCAGAGTGAAAGTGAAAACTGAAAGTGAAAGTCACTCAGTTGTGTCTGACTCTTTGCTACCCCATGGGCTATAGTCCATGGAATTCTCCAGGCCAGAATACTGAAGTGGGTAGCCTTTTCCTTCTCCAGGGGATCTTCCCAAACCAAGGATTGAACCCAGGTCTCCTGCATTGCAGGCAGATTCTTTACCAACTGAGCCACAATTATGTGAAATGTTCGGCTGGATGAAGCACAAATTGAAATCAAGATAGCCAGGAGAAATATCAATAACCTCACATATGAAGATGACGCCACCCTTATGGCAGAAAACGAAGAACTAAAGAGCCTCTTGATGGAAGTGAAAAAGGAGATTGAAAAAGCTGGCTCAAAACTGAACATTCAAAAAATGAAGATCAGGCATCTGGTCCCATCATTTCATGGCAAATAGATAGGGAGAAGTAGAAGCAGTAAAATAAAAGCAGATTCTATTTTCTTGGGCTCCAAAATCACTGCAGATGGTGACTGCAGCCAGGAAATTAAAAGACGCTTGCTCCTTAGAAGGAAAGCTATGACAAGCCTAGACAGCATATTCAAAAACAGAGATAACACTTTACCAACAAAGGTCTGTCTAGTCAAAGCTATGATTTTTCCATTAGTCATGTACAGGATGTGAAGTTGGACCATACAGAAGGCTGAGCACTGAAGAATTGATGTTTTTAAATTGTGGTGCTGGACAGGACTCTTGAGAGTCCCTTGGACTGCAATGGTATCAAACCAGTCAGTCTTAAAGGAAATCAATTCTGAATATGCATTGGAAGGATTGATGCTGAAGCTGAAGCTCCAATACTTTGGTCATCCGATGTGAAGAGATGACTAATGGGAAAAGACCCTGATGCTGGGAAAGATTGAGGATGAAAGGGGAAGTGGGCAGCAGAGGATGAGATGGTTGGATGGTATCACCGACTCAATGGACATAAGTTTGATCAAACTCTGGGAGATAGTGAAGGACAGAAAAGCCTGACACGGTGCAGTCCATAGGATTACAAAGAATCGGACACAACTTAGTGACTGAACAGCAACAACAATTTGATAGAATAGTTTTGAAAACCAGACTGGAATATTTTTATCCCAAGTTTTGTAAGTAATGTTGAAAAAGTGAACATTATTTGCAATATGAAAAATAGCTATAATGAGTTGTGCAAGATTAATAGAACCATGAAGAATAAATTGAAGTATGTGGGCAGATGGAGTGTGAGAGATTTGTTAAAAGGTCATTCAGTGGTTCAGCTGAGCCAAAGTGGTGAGAATGGGGGTGAAAAGGAGATGATGGGTGAGGTAGATATATAAGGGTGGGTTTTATGATATCTGTTTGGGTAACAGATGTGGGGTTGGAAGAGTGCTGGCAGGGAGGTATGGAATGCAGCCCAGTTCTCTTCACATTATCCATCTTGAAGGCTGGATACTATTTTCATGAAAAAGATGAGGAAAAGATATTTCAGAGAACAAAACACTATGAGTAAAACTTAGGAGCCATAAATGGAAGGCAGAGTCAGAAACAGACTTTGTATCCTTGTATGTTGTTTTTTCCTTTAATTAAAGAATTTTTTAAAATATAATTTTTGAAAGTTACTTTCCATTTACAGTTACTACAAAATATTGGTTGCATTCCCTGTGCTGTATAATACATCCTTGACACTATCTTATACCCTATAGTTTCTGGCTCACATTTTCCTACCATATTACTCCCTTCTTGCCACTGGTAACCACTAGTTTGTTCTCTATATTTGTGAGTCTGCTTCTTTTTGTCATATTTTTAAGATTCTACATATACATGATATCATACAGTATATTGTCTTTCTCTGACTTACTTAGCATAATGCCTTCACAGTTCATCCATGTTGTTGCAAATGGCAATTTTTCATTCTTTTTTATGGCTGAGTAGTATTCCACTGTGTGTGTGTGTGTGTGTGTGTGTGTGTGTGTGTGAGGTGTGTGTGTGAGTGTGTGTGTGTATATCACATCTTTGTTTTTTCATCTATTGTTGGACAGTTTAGGTTGCTTCCATATCATATCCAGTGTAAATAATGCTTCTATGTACATTGTGATGCGTATATCAGTAGCTGGAAATGTGAAATTTGCTTGTGAGTGGTTCTCAAGCTGTGATGTTTAATGATTCCACAAAGAGACTTTTAATTGCACATTTATCTGGGGCTTCCCAGGTAGCTCAGCTGGTGAGGAATCCACCTGCAATGCAGGAGGCCCCCATTTGATTCCTGGGTAGAGAAGATCCCCTGGAGAAGGGAAAGGCTACCCACTCCTATTCTTGGGCTCCCCTGTTCGCTGAGACAGTGAAGAATCTGCCTGCAATGTGGGAAACTTGGATTTGATCCCTGGGTTGGGAAGACCCCTTGGAGGAGGGCATGGCAACCAACTCCAGTATCCTTGCCTGGAGAATCCCATGGAAAGAGGAGCCTAGCAGGCTACAGTTGTGTCGTGAAGAGTAGGACATGAATGAGCGACTAAGCACACACAGAGCAACACTTCCAGAAATTCTGAATCTTTAGGTGTAGTGTGAATCTCTAATCTTTTCTATGTTAATCATTTCCCCCAGTGATTCTTGGGGCTCAGAGTTTAAGAACTACCATGCTATGCTACGGGTAATAGTTACCTGGAATTTTAATTTGACTGAGATCTCATACGAGGTTAAACAAGAGGTGAGTAATTTTATGGGACAGGCTAGGAGTCAGGGGGATGAATGAGGGAATTTCCAGGACATACAGAAAGGGAAAGAGCTAAAAGCTCTGGGAACAATGAGTAATGTATTCAAAAGGTCTTGTGATAGTGATATGCTGACAGAATAAAAACACAGTCACAGACTTGTTTACAGATAAAAAGAGTGTTCAGAGCAATTTGTAGACAGAACTTGGAGTGTGTTTTTTATAAGCTTCAGGTAAACTCTCACTGCCGGGAATAGTATCAGCTGATTTATTTCTAATACCAAAATAGAAGCATAGAGTTTAGCTCAAATAAAGCTACTTATTGCAACAAGTATACAACACAAATAAAGAAGTAAGGTAGAGGAACTAGAGTCTTTTAAAGAATAAATTAATATTTTACTAACTTCCAAGATATGTTTTATTAGGATTTTCACTAAGATGGAATCATTTTCCTTGTGGGATGAAGACCCTGAAAGTAGAAATGGTGCTATTTCACATCAATTTATTTCCCATTTGTCTGCATCTCAAGCTGGAAAGTTGGATATCACAGTGTTCTCCACTGAGAGAGGGAAACATTTTGTAGAGCAATGTAATATTAAGGTGATATAAATGTCTCCGTGTGGTAATTCCATTTACTGCTTTGGTTGGTGTTTTATTTCAGATCTTTAAAATGCCATATTCAGTTGAGTCAACTGCTATGCTCAAGGTCACTTACAAAAAATGTTGGAATCACTTTACAAATATGGCCTTGGTTTTGGATTAGGAGAAAAGAAAATGAGTGGTCTCAGACTCTCCATTTGTCATGTTCTTTTTGAGTGAACACAGCTATGCTGGAGCAAAAGGAGCTTTAAACTTGGATTCCAAGTTGAGTTCAAGTCACGATCTGCTGCCAACTGTATGCCAATCTCCACCTGTCCCCCACCCCAACATCCTCACTCAAATAGAACCCAAGGACTGTTCCTCAGCTGCTCAGAGTGTTGGCTGCTAAGAGCTCACAGCTAGCATCTTGCCTGGGATTTGCCTTTGGTCAGAGAGACCTGTTTCACACCTAAGTTTCCTCTACCTTCCTTATATCCAACGACTGATCCAGGCCAGGGTACATTTCTGAAGGGCCATTCCAGACTCAGAGTTCCCATGGGATCGCTTAAGTTCTCTAATACAAATGTATGGCAGTCCAACTTCTCCCCCTTTTCAGTCCTGTTCCCACCACTCTCTTTAAATGTGATGATCTTGAGAATATTCTCTTATAAACTGGGGCTTCCGTTGTGGCTCAGCTGGTAAAGAATCTGCCTGCAATGTGGGAAACCTGGGTTTGATTCCTGGGTTGGGAAGATCCCCTGGAGAAGGAAAAGGCTACCCATTCCAGTATTCTGGCCTGGAGAATTCCAGAAACTGTATAGTCCATGGGGCCGCAAAGAGTAGGACACGACTGAATGACTTTCACTTTCATTTTCGAATCTAAACTGAGGCCTTCATTTCAAGCTCCACTTCAGGAAATTTGACTCAAGACACCTGTGGAAAAGAATACTAACCAAATGAGAGCAAACAAAGGCTTATTTATTTGAGGCTTGCTAAAGCAAGGGAGTCAATCACCATTACATGTGTTTCAGCAGAGACTCAAGAAGGCAGAGGAGTGGGAAAGCTTTATAGAGGAAAAAGAGGAGGGCTTTGATTATGCCCTAAGTGAAGATTATTGGCCTGGGGAAGATGTTGGTGGACTAACCAGAAGCAGGGCATCCTATGTAGTGGTTGGTGGGTACATGTTTGACTTTTTCTTGTTGGTCTGAAGTTTAAAACGGGAACAAAAATTAGGGAAGATGTTAACCATATCTTTGTTTACATATTAATTAATTGAGGAAAATAATATCTGCCTCATGAGATAGTTGGATTAAAGGATCTGATGTTTAATAAGTTGTAGGGTGTTATTGTTATTATTGTTATTATCATGGACAATATTTTAAAACATGTTACATTATCTAATTAAGAACTTGGGGCCTGAACTAAAAGAGAAGAAATGATTTTGACATACTATTTTCTGCAGTAAAAATGAATGAACCACAAATTTTGACTTTTGTTTTATATTTTGCTCACAGTCTGGCAGAAAATCTTGTTGATTGTATCTTAAAGGCATATGCAGAGTTCAGCCACTTCTTGCCACCTCCCTGATACCAACTTCCTTGCAAGCTGCCATTACTGCAAATATCCACCAATTCTCTCTGATTCTCCGTGATTCCACCCTTGCCCACATATAATTTAGCAGTCAAGTGATATGGTAGGTCAAATCACATCACCCCTCTGCTCCAAAGACCTTCAATGGCTTCCCATTTCAGTTCAGGTCAGTTGTTCAGTTGTGTCCAACTCTTTGCTACCCCATTGACTGCAGCAAACCAGGCTTCCCTGTCCATCACCAACTCCCAGAGCTTGCTTAAACTCATGTCCGTCAAGTCGGTGATGCAATCCAACCATCTCATACTCTGTCGTCCCCTTCTCCTCCTGCATTCAGTCTTTCCCAGCATCAGGTCTTTTTCAAACCACTTCATTATTCTTGCCTTGAGAACCCCATGAACAGTATGAAAAGGCTTCCCATTTCTTTCAGAATAAAAGCCCAAATCTTTACAATGGCCTTCAATGGCCTATAACCCCAAAGAACTGAAAATTTATATACACACAAAAACCTGTATGTGAATGTTCATAGCAGAATTTAAGAACAACTGAAAAACAGAAACAATTCAAACACCCATCAACTGATGAACAGGTAAGCAAAATGTGATATTTAGGTTGGTGCAAAAGTAATTGCAGTTTTACATAGTTGAAATTTGATGTTTGATATTAGAATACATTCTTAAACAAACGTGGTTATATTATACATCATTTTTAAATACACATTTCTCACTTTATTTTTTTTTCTAATGACTTATTACTAGCTCTTTATTTTATATTTATTTTAGACTAGGGAAATGATGTTAGACAAAAAGCAAATTCAAGCAATTTTCTTATTCAAGTTCAAAATGGGTGGTAAAGCAGCAGAGACAACTTGAAACATCAGCAACACATTTGGTCTAGAAACTGCTAACAAATGTACAATGCAGTGGTGTCTCAAGGAGTTTTGCAAAGGAGCTGCATTTTCAGCATCAGTCCTTCTAATGCATATTCAGGTCTGATTTCCTTTAGGATTGACTGGTTTGATCTCCTTGCAGTCCAATGGTCTTCTCCAGCACCACAGTTCAAAAGCATCAGTTCTTCAGTTCTCAGCTTTTTTTATGGTCCAACTCTCACATCCATACGTGACTACTGGAAAAACCATAGCTTTGACTAGATGGACCTTTGTCGGCAAAGTAATGTCTCTGTTTTTTAATATGCTGTTTAGGTTGATCATAGCTTTTCTTCCAAGGAGCAGGCATCTTTGAATTTCATGGCTGCAGTCATTATCTACAGTGATTTTGGAGCCCAAGAAAATAAAGTCTGTCACTGTTTCCATTGTTTCCCCATTTATTCGCCATGAAGTGATGGGACTGGATGCCATGATCTTAGTTTTCTGAATGTTGAGCTTTAAGCCAGCTTTTTCACTCTCCTCTTTCACTTTCATCAAGAGGTTCTTTGGTTCTTCTTCACTTTTTGCCGTAAGGGTGGTGTCATCTGCATATTGATATTTCTCCTGGCAATCTTGATTCCAGCTTGTGCTTCATCCAGCCCAGCATTTTGCATGAGGTACTCTGCATATAAGTTAAATAAGCGGGGTAACAATATACAGCCTTAACGTACTCCTTTCCCAATTTGGAATCAGTCTATTGTTCCATGTTTGGTTCTAACTGTTGCTTCAGAATATTTAAAAGCTGAAGGGTAATAAGCTATGGATAACTGTGTGAGAAATCTGTGCTGGAGAAGACTCTTGAGAATTCCTTGGACAGCAAGGAGAACAAACCAGTCAATCATAAAGGAAATCAACCCTGAAAATTCACTGGAAGGACTGATGCTGAAGCTCCAATACTTTGGCCACCTGATGCAAAGAGCTGACTCATTGGAAATGACCCTGATACTGAGAAAGACTGAGGGCAAGAAAGGGGTGACAGAGGAGGAGATGGTTGGATGGCATCAGCGACTCAACAGACATGAGTTTAAGCAAACTCCAGGAGTTGATGAAGGACAGGGAAACTTGGCGTGCTGTAGTCCATGGGGTCGCAAAGAGTCGGACAGGACTGAGTAACTGAACAACAGCACCAACAGGGTGAGATGGTCAAAGTTTAAAATAAGGGGTAGGGCGTCATGAGGGAGGAAAAAGATCTGTGAGAGGTTTGCACCTGAATAAAAGATTAAAGGGAAAGAGGAAAACATGTTCTGTGTATGGCAGGTGAGTTTCCCAGTTATGCTAGCTAAAGTCATTCTTACAGAGCCTGAAACCATCCTAGGCTAGAGAGGAGGGAACAGATTGAGCCAACAAATGTAGTAAGATGTCCAGTTCTTACTGGGTCCCAAGGAAGCAAAATTAAATTAATTGGCCAGCGAAATTTCACCTAACATTGTACTGCTCACCTTGGTTTAGGGCTGAATGAGACAGTATCTTCAAATCAAGGGTTCCCAGGTTTATGGCCAAGCAGAACTGGAGAAAGTCAGAAATTGCCCACAGGACACGTAGTTTGAAATGGGGGATGGTGTGTGTGAGGGTGGACCTGTTAATTACCTAGGAGATTAGTTTCAATTTTCATATAACTTCATGAAGTGTAAATCAATTAAGTTTTTGGTTTTTAATGTGTTTTCTTTTTTAATTTCAGTTTTTGGATCTCTTTTTCTATCAATCATGGCTTTTAAGAGACTGGTTAATATTCAGTGTCACAGAATAGCTACTAACCGAGGGTTACATGGTTTTTGTCTCAATTTGACTGCTTAGGATGATGGTTTTTTCTTTATTTCTTTTAATTTGTAACTGACATTTTATTATTTTATTTTTGGCCATGTCACACAGCTTGTGGGATCTTAGTTCCCTGAACAAGGACTGAAGCCAGCCCTTGGCAGTTAGACCACAGAGTGCTAACTACTGGGCCGCCAAGGAACTCCTGACTGATTTTATTGATACGGACTAATTTCTGATTACTTTGCCAACAAAGGTCCATCTAGTCAAGGCTATAGTTTTTACAGTGGTCATGTATGGATGTGAGAGTTGGACTGTGAAGAAAGCTGAGCGCTGAAGAATTGATGCTTTTGAACTGTAGTGTTGAAGACTCCTGAGAGTCCCTTGGACTGCAAGGAGATCCAACCAGTCTATTCTAAAGGAGATCAGTCCTGGGTGTTCTTGGAAGGACTGATGCTAAAGCTGAAGCTCCAATACTTTGGCCACCTCATGCGAAGAGTTGACTCATTGGAAAAGACTCTGATGCTGGGAGGGATTGGGGGCAGGAGGAGAAGGGGACAACAGAGGATGAGATGGCTGGATGGCATCACCAACTCGATGGACGTGAGTTTGAGTGAACTCCGGGAGTTGGTGATGGACAGGGAGGCCTGGCGTGCTGGGATTCATGGGGTCGCAAAGAGTCTGACACGACTGAGTGACTGAACTAACTAACTAACTAATTTCTGAGTGATGTTGCTTAACAAGCAGGGCAAAGCACAAAATGCTCTAGCAAAACCTCTCCAGTCACCATTTCCCACTTATCCTCTTATTGCTCAGGTATCTACCCTTGTTTGATGAGACTCTGGATTAGATCCTGATTGACCAAGACAATCATAGTGGCCCCAATCCCCTTGCCAGTGATTCGTTTAGATGTAAACATGTGATTCAATTCTGACCAATGAGATTTGAGGACATATTTACTGAGGGAAGTGATGTTTCTGAGCAAAAGTTTTACTTACCTTAGAAAAAGGTGCTAAGTCACTTCATCATGTCAGACTCCTTGTGACCCTATGAAATGTAGTCCAGCACGCTCCTCTGTCCATGGGATTCTCCAGGCAAGAATACTGGAGTGGGTTGCTGTGCCCTCCTCCAGGGGATCTTCCCTGGAGGGACAAACCCACTGTCTTACATCTCCTGCATTGTCAGGTGGGTTCTTTACAACTAGCACCACCTGGGAAGCCTGAAGGAAGAAAAGTGTGGTTTCTTTTGTTGTTATTATTTTAGGTGTCACTGTGTGTAAGTGAAATTTGCCTCTAGGTAAAGGATGAAACTAAGGGTACTTGAGTTAAGGGAGTTCTTTGAGTGATTGCTAAGTTGATTCAGTCATGTCCGACTCTGTGCGACCCCGTAGACAGCAGCCCACCAGGCTCTCCTATCTTAGAGATTCTCCAGGCAAGAACACTGAAGTGGGTTGCCATTTCCTTCTCCAATGCATGAAAGTGAAAAGTGAAAGTGAAGTCGCTCACTTGTGTCCAACTCTTAGCGACCCCATGAACTGCAGCCCACCAGGCTCCATCATCCATGGGATTTTCCAGGCAAGAGTACTGGGGTGGGGTGCTATTAGCTTCCCCCAGGATTGAACTACTGCTTTACCAAATGCCTGTGTTGTCTGTGTGGTTGTTTCGTTTTCCAGAATAAAAATGAGCAGTAGTGTCTATGGTGACATTTGAGTTTACTAAATGAAGAGCATTTGACTAATAAGCAGCCCCATACAAGGCCAAATATCCTACTGATGGCACTTGATGAGATCCAGGCATTTTCAAAACAATGCCAAATGTGATATTCTGACCACACTACACAGTTAAAGTTCCTTTGTGTGGATACAGAAATAATTTGTTTCTTATTTTCATAATTTCTTCCTTGAGATATAGTCTGTGAGGCACTAAGGGGAAAGAGAAAAGTGTTTTCTGAAAGACCTCTGGCTTGGGGGTACTTTTAATGATACAAATTGCTTCCAAAGTGAGTGATGTTTTTTGTGCATTTGGAAAAGTGCATTGTTACTTCTCAGGTTGAGGTAATCTTTCCAGGAGAGATTATGGCTGATTGGAGGGAGAATACTCATGTGACTCCTGAGACCGTCACAGCCTGTGACACTCAAGCTTTCAGGTGCTTATGTGAAAGGTGTTGAGGAAGAGAGCAATGAATGCTTTTTGACCCCAGCATTAGGAGCACATGAACTCAACCCAACCTCCTTTGGTGGTCTTACAGAAATGGCTACCTTCAGTTTTAGGGTAGATTAATTTCAGCAAAACTCTATCCTCTGTAATGGTGGTGGTGGTGATGGTTTAGTTGCTAAGTTCTGTCCAACTCTTTCAGTCACATGGACTGTAGCCCACCAGGTTCCTCTGTCCATGGGCTTTCCCAGGCAAGAATACTGGAGTGGGTTGCCATTTACTTCTCCAGGGGATCTTCCCAACCCAGGGATCAAACTTGGTCTCTCCTGCAATAGCAGGCAGATTCTTTACCACTGAGCCACCAGGGAAGCACATCCTCTTTAATACAAGAGCACAAATGTGAATAATTATAATATGAATAACAACAGTAACAATTATTATTATTAATTAATAATATAGCATGAGATGCTTAGACAGCATCACTGACTCCTTGGACATAAATTTGAGCTAACTCCAGGAGATAGTAAAGGACAGGGAAGCCTGGCGTGGTGCAATCCATGGGGTCACAGAGTCGGACACAACTTAGCAACTGAACAACAACAACAATAATATAACAAACAATAATATAACAACACGTTAAAAAAATGACAGTAAGAACAAGAGTCATGTTGTTTAGGAAATGGTTCCTATGATCCATGTACTGTGTTAAACACTTCACATACATTTTATTATTTAATCCTTACAAGTATTTTGTGGCCAGGTATTGTCATCATCCTCATTTTTATACAGGAGGTAACTGAGGCACAGAGAGGATAAGTAGTGTGATCACAGTCCCATGATAAATGGTAGAGTCAGGATTCGAATCTAGATCTGTCTGGCTACAATAATCCTCTTCATTCGACACACAGCCCCTCAAAACTAGATGTAAGCTCTGTGAGAGCTTAATGAGTCAATGAATTAACATTTTTTGTGTCAAGCACAGCTTCCACCAGTACTGAAGCTTCCACATACCACCTGCCGTGTTCCCCCTCTCCAGCATCATATCCACCATTGATCACTACTCCCAGGAGTCATGTCGATGCAAAGGTCGTTGACACAGTCTTGGAATGGCCAGTGGTCCACTCTTCACCCAGCCTCTCTGTTGGCCACAGATACTGAGCCACTCCAGGGACTACAAACTTTTCTGCATCCTTCGCTGTCTACTGCCCACACTGAAACTTCAGGAAACCAAAGCAAGTCCAGTGACTTTGTCTAGTACCTAGGGCCTCTCTGCACCAGAGAGTAAGATTGGACCTTCCTTTCTCACTTTCTGGGCATGAATCCACACAGTTTCTGTCTTAATCTGGAAACTTGTGTTTTCTTTAGCTTCTAGCTGGTGAACTGGCCACATGCTCAAAATTCAGATTTGGTCCCACGACTTATTTTCCTTTGGAAGAGCTTTTGCTAAATGTGATTGATAGATGAGCAAAGCAAATGGTTGTCTTATTTAATAGTAGAGGTTTAACAGGTGGGAGGCAATAGTATACCTAGATAATATTGGCTTAAAGAATAAAGATATGTGTTTTTTATAATTTTATTTATTGGCTACCGAGGTCTTTGTTGTTGTGCAGGCTTTTCTCTAGTTGTGGTGGGAAGGCTTCCCAGTTTGGTGGCTTCTCTTATTGTGTAGCACAGGCTCTGGGCATTTGGGCTTCAGTAGTTGCAGTTCCTGGGCTCTAGAGCACAGCCTCAGTTGTGGTGTGCTGGTTTCATTGCTCTGCACCATGTGGAATCTTCCTCGACCAGGGATTGAACCAGTTTCTCCTGCACTGGCAGACGGATTCTTCACTGAGCCACTAGGGAAGTCCAATCAGGACATTTATTACCTCGTGTGATGAATTATCTGCAGCTAAGGTGATTAATCAAGCAGCTCAATGATATCAGTGTTTTGAATCACCTTATCTTACATTTTCTTGACTTTCCCCTTTTGGTCTCAAGGTGGCTACTTCAAACATGTCCCCATGATACAATGCGGAACAGAAGAAAACAACAGCGGAAAAAAACATCTTTCCCAGAAATTCCCAGGAGACTTCCTCTTGGGAACCCTTGGCTAGACTAGATCACAGGCTCCAACAAACCAATTACTGGTCCTGATCTGCCACCCTCCACACTCCCCTGTACTTGTGAGCACAACAAATACTCATCCTGAGCAGCTGTCACCAGTGAATTTCCTCCAAAGAAACTCCAGATATACAAAAGGTTAATGTTTATCTCTGGCTAGAGGGATTGCAAGTGATTTTCCTTCTTCAGAAGATTTTATGCATTGCACATGTATTACTTTTAAAAGAGATTTCATCTTAAAATAATTTCAAACTTATTGAAAATTTGTTAAATGAGTAATCCTACATATCATCTACCCAATTCACCAATATTTAACATTTTGCCACTATTTGCTTTATTAATTTCTTTCTCAATAAATTTTCTGAACCATTTGAAAGCCTTCCTATATCATTCTTTCTACTCCATAATAATTGAATACATATATCCTAAAGACAAAAATGCTCTGTTTCAGAGCAACAGTATGGTTATAAAATTTAGGAACTCTAACATCGATGCATTACTTTAATCTACTATCCATATTCTAATCCTGTCAGCTGTCCTTTACAGAAATTCTCTAGCAGGATCTAGTTCAGGGTCGTATATAACTTGTCTTATTTGTTCATCTGGATGGCTTTTTCAGGTTTCTTTGTTTTCCATGCCATGGACATTTTTTAAGAGTAGGCAAATTATTTTGCATTATGTCCTCAGTTTAGGTTTGTTTAATGCTTCCTCATGATTAGATTCAGATTTATGCATTGGAGGCCAGGATATTACCTAAGTGATAATGTGTCTTCAGTGTATCTTATCTTTAAGTATATGAAGTCCAACTGGTCCTCATTGGTGATGCTAATTTTAATCAGTTGCTTAAGATGTTGTCTGGTTTACCCATAGATATAAGAATTTCTTCATGTTTTCATAATTTAATAAAAATAATATGTCATGCTCTTGGTTATACAAAGAACATTCAGTATACCCTATCAACGATCGCTGAGTTTGAGAAATAGAATGGGGCTTTAAAGCATCAAGTTGCAGAGAAGAGACTAAGGTGTGAGGAGGTCAAGTAACTTGCCCAATGTTAGTCTCTAAGACCAGAGTATACTCTTGTCTGAGGTCTGCCACCCTTCCCATCTCACTATACCTGGAAGCAAAGCACAACAAAAGCTTTCCTGGCCCACCTGTCACCAAAGAACTTTTCCTTGGAAAGAAGAAATCTGGTGGCTCCCCTCCTTGCCACTCTGTACTATAATACTCCCAGGTCTTCTGCCCAGACTCTAGATCTGTTCACACTGAAACACTATCCATGTCCAAACTAGAAATGGATTTCTTGTTCTGTCATTTAAATGAGTTACCTTACTCGCCGCCGGTTATCTCAGCAAACTTCTCACTGCTTACTGCTTACAGCTTGGAGCTGGTAAAAGAATGAGATAAAGAGGCTACACTCTGGTATGCTGGTTGCACTCCAAAGAGGTGCCTTTGTGTGAGTAGAAGAGTAATGATTTTTTTTTTTTCCTGGCTAGAATCAGAGTTAACTGTGCTATTTTGAAATCTACCAAAGGCAGAGACCGTCCAAGAACCTATAATTGTAGAGAGGGACTGTCTTTTCTGGCAGTGGTGTCTGGGTGTGCAGGTTTTAAAAGGCAGGAGGGGGCCCAGCAGTAGATTCAGTGCCAGGAGAGCTGAGGTTTGGACCCAGTGCTATCATTATACTAATATAGCTCCTGTATTGCCATGTTGTTCAGCCAGAGCAAGTACTAACCTTTCAGTACCTCTGATTTTTCTCCTGGTGGTAAGAAGAATCAATCTTACAGATTTATACGAGTGTAAATATTTATATGGGGCCTTCACTGGTGGCTCAGGCAGTAAAGAATCTGCCTTCAATGTAGGAGAACCTGGTTCAACCCCTCAACTGAAAGATCCCCTGGAGAAAGGCATGGCAATCCACTCCAGTATTATTGCCTGGAAAATCCCATGAACAGAAGAACCTGGTGGGCTACAGTCCATGAGGTCTCAAAGAGTTGGGCATGACTGAGTGATTGAGCACAGGCGTGCGAGTATACACACACACACACACACACACACACACATTTATACAGGTATTTGTGAAGACAAGTAGAGCAGAGTGAATGAAACGAATTGTATACCCTTCTGCAATTCAGATGCAGCAGTCCTAATCATACCTCAGAATATGAGGAAATTTGCAGATAGAGTATTTGGAGAGATAATTAAGTTAAAATGAGGTCTTTGTGACTCCATGGACTGTAGTCCACCAGGCTCCTCTGTCCATGGGATACTCCAGGCAAAAATACTGGAGTGGATTGTCATTCCCTTCTCCAGGGGATCTTCCCCACCCATGAATAGAACCTGGGTCTCCTGCATTGTAGAAAGATTCTTTACTATATGAGCCACCAAGGAAGCCCAAAATGAGATCATTAGGGTGGGCCTTAATCCCAAGACCGGACTTCCCTGGTCGCTCAGACGGTAAAGCATCTGTCTACAACGCGGGAGACCTGGGTTCCATCCCTGGGTCAGGAAGATCCGCTGGAGAAGGAAATGGCAATCCACTCCAGTACTATTGCCTAGAAAATCCCATGGACAGAGGAGCCTCGTAGGCTACAGTCCATGGGGTTGCAAAGAGTCGGACATGACTGAGTGACTTCACTTTAATCCCAAAACCAATTGATGATACAGAAGGCAGCCATCTACAAAACAAAAAGAAACACTTCAGAAGAAACCAGTGCTGTTGATACCTTGATCTTAGACTTCTAGCCTCCAGAATTGTGAGAATTCTAGGACTACAGCTCTCAGTGAACATGAACGGTGATCAAGAAGGGTTTTCAAAGTTTAACATTAAATGTCTTGCCTGAGATGAGCTCCAGGATCAAAAGAATAGTTTGTTGTCTTTATTTATGGCCAAGGAACCATCAGTCAGGAGGAGTGGAGAGTGTGTAAGGGTGTGTTGGGGTGGGGACAGTGGAGGGAGAAAGGGACAGGAATATCTCAGAGCTGAGAGACTCTGCTAGGGTGAACTGTGCAGACTGTCTGATAATTTGCTTATTTATGGTCTTAGGATCTCTGCTGCAGGGCATGAAATTTCTTTCCCCTCCCCTCTCTCTCTTCCTGCTCCTGAGGAAGTATGCTCCACTGAGAGTGGCATTTGGATCCCCAGAGCTTCTGTATTGCTGCCTGACTTTCTGACAAAAGTGTTATTATTTCCACACATATGACTCTTTTACTCTATAAATAAATAAAGCTTTAGAAGGCAACTGAACACAACCCTGATGCCTAAAATAGGGCAAGACAAATAAAGCTGATCCTTATGAATTTAATCCTCATTAGGAGGTAAAGAAAGTCACAGGATTCTGAGTGGCACTTTGGAAAGGGGCAGATAATTTCTTTGACATATTTATTACCTTTTGAAAGCCAGCTGGTTTGAATAGATTAGAATAAAATGCTCAACACTAATATTTTTTCAGGCAATAATATCATATAAAAATAATTTCTGGTACAAGACATAAAATTCTTAATCTTCTGAAGTATTTCAGTAGATTTCAATTTTTGGTAAAATAACCTTTCTTAAAGCAGGGTCAAATCTAGGTTCCAATACTTTTTCTTCTTAACATGATGCTGGAATCACTGATTCATAATATGCATTGATTGCCCTTTTGGTAGCAAACCTTAGACCCTTTCAGATGACTCCTACTAGAAAACTGAGTCTGTCCTTGGACAAATGGTCACTCTCACAAAGATACTCAATGAAAGCAAATTGGGGTTGATTGAGAGAAGGCTTTATTTTTAAGGAAACAAGAAGATGGTAGTAAGATATATCCTGACTTTGTTCTCATTGTAATTAGGATACATCTAAAACTCCTTTAAGGCCCTAAGTGAGCTGGCTGCTGCTAAGAGAGGTGGTAGAAAGATAAAGCAATATTTAAGCTCCTTTTCCTTTGGCCTTTGTTCACTGCCCCTGTAATCACAGGCTCTTCATTCTAGTTGCTTAGAGAAGGAATGAGGTAGAACAGGGTCATATAATTAATATAATCATATTTAATTAAGATGTAATGATAATTACATGTTGAAAACAAATACGTTCTGAAATTCCCACAGCATGTGGCAAAATATACCTCCAAGACAGACAGTGGCTGGCCCACCATGGTATCAAAAAAGAACAGAATTTAGAGACAAGCAGTGATCAGTCTTGATCACTAGACCACTTCTTCAGAAATTTTATCTCTTTTCAGAATAAAAACACTTCAGTTGTCCCATTTATTTCAGGGAAGATAAAATGCTCTCATTTATTATCTCATTTTGGAGAAGGCAATGGCACCCCACTCCAGTACTCTTGACTGGAAAATCCCATGGACGGAGGAGCCTGGTGGGCTGCAGTCCATGGGGTACTTAGGAGTCGGACACGACTCAGTGACTTCACTTTCACTTTTCACTTTCATGCATTGGAGAAGGAAATGGTAACCCACTCCAGTGTTCTTGTCTGGAGAATCCCAGGGACGGGGGGGGGCCTGGTGGGTTGCCGTCTATGGGGTCGCACAGAGTCGGACACGACTGAAGTGACTTAGCAGCATTATCTCATTTGAAGTCATGGTATTAGTTAGCCTCTTTCAAGTGGGAAGGCATTAGAGCATGTTCAGTTTATCTCGGGTGACAGAGTTTTAGAGTGAGTTCCTGGGGAATGAAGGAAAAGCCAGGAAATCATTGGACCACGAAGCCTGCCCATGGTTAAGGATTCAACAGGATCTCTACATGTCTATCATCCTTGTAACTCTTCTTTCTCAGCAAAGACTCTAATGTCAAACTGGGTTGAGTCATAATACTTCCTACTATGTGACCTCTGGTGTGCATGCATGCTAGGTCATGCTAGGTTGGACTTCAGTCATGTCCAAGTCTTTGTGACCCTGTAGACCGGAGCCCAACAGGCTCCCCTGTCCATAGGATTATCCAGGCAAGAATAACAGAGTAGGGTGCCATGCCCTCCTCCAGGGATTTTCCCAACCCAGGAGACTGAACCCGAGACTCCTGCATCTCTTGCATTGGCAGGCAGGTTCTTCACCACCAGTGCCACCTGGGAAGCCTGTGACCTTGGGGAAGCTATTTAAACTGTCTGGCTTAGTTTCCATACCTGAAATGGAAACAGACTTCACAGGGTTGAAATTAATATATTTGAAGCATTAAAAATAGTACCAGGCACACAGAAATTGGAATTTCCTATTATCATTATCATTTTTATTATTGTTGTTATATTTTTTATTACTTCTGCAACTACTGTCCACTGCCCTCACGGTGTCTACCGCTTCATCTGATTACTACCTTTTCTGTGTGAGACTCTTTTACCACTTTTTTGTGAGACTCTCAGCATCCATCCCTTTCTGCTTTATGTTTTACTTGAGTGGCTTTCTTCTGACCTCATTTTCTTTACATCAGGTTTCTAGTTATTCATGCTTCTGTTTATTGCCTTCATTCTGCAGGCCCCTTTGCTCGTTTTCTGTTCTACTCTAGCATCTGGTTTTGTTTTCTTTTTAAAGATTTATTTACTTATTTTATTTTTGGCTGCACTGGGCCTTTGTTGTTGCACGTGGGCTTTCTCTAGTTGCCAGGGTAAGTGGGAACTACTCTTTGTTGGGTGGAGTGGGCTTCTCATTATGGTGGCTTCTTTTGTTGGGGAGCATGGGCTCTAGGGTGCGCTGGCTCAGTAGTTGTGGCACACAGCTTAGTTGCCCTGGAGCATGTGAGTTCCCAGAAGTGAAGCGAAGTGAAAGTCGCTCAGTCATCTATGACTCTTTGTGACCCCATGGACTGTAGCCTGCCAGGCTCCTCTGTCCATGGAATTCTCCAGGCAAGAATATTGGAGTGGACTGACATTCCCTTCATCAAACCCGTGTCCCCTGCATTGGCAGGCAGATCCCTAACCACTGGACCACCAGGAAAGCCCCTCTCATCTGGTTTTCTGTGTGTCTCGCATGCAATGTCTTGAGAGAGGATTTGATAGAGCCCCCTGGGAAATATTCAGTACAGAGCTCTGCAGAAGACTCCTATGCTACCAAGTTTATACTGGATTGTTTTGAGTGGGCGTCTTAAGGTCCAAACTGTACTGTTCAAGGTGGTGAGGGTCTCAGGATATTAACTGAGAGTCCCACGAAGAGAGAAACATTTTAGACTCCTCCAGAAGAAGGGTATGAGAAGGAAATGGCAACCCATTCCAGTGTTCTTGCCTGGAGAATCCCAGGGACGGTAGACCTGGTGGGCTGCCGTCTACGGGGTCGCATAGGGTCGGACATGACTGAAGCGACTTAGCAGCAGAAGAAGGGTAGTCTCATTCAGAGTGTCATGGCACCACTCTGAATGCATTTTTTTCTTTAGAATTATTGCTATCCCATTTATAGATGAAAAACTGAAACTCAAAAATGTCAAGTGGTCCTAGGTCTTATAACTCAGTGTACACGAAGTGCTTTATTTAATTTTGCCAAATAAGAGGTGCTATTTTTTACAACTTCCTTTATTCAAGAATGGGTGATGATCTTTTTCAGAGATGGCATCTTGTAATGTAAAAGGTAGTTTTTCTATGGCTATTCTGTTACATCTAATTCAGAATTTAAACAATGTAGGGTCACATGGAGATTATATAAGGTAAAATCAGAGGGAAGAGATTTAAAGTATTTTAAACACACAGAAGTGATAGCCGTCATAATTCCTCTTTGCTTCTTTCATACCTTAACTAGTTTAACAAACCACAGTACTAATTATCTGGCAATTCAGATGTTACACAATCAGCATTCATCAGTGGAAAGGCTCTTCTGGACATAGAATCTGGAAGAGCAAGGGAAAGTAGCAGAGAAACATATTTTTTATAGGATTTGAGCGATAAGATGCTCCAGCCTGAAGATTAGTTTATCAGCAACTTGTTTCAACTTGCAAGAAAGTTCCTTTAATGAAAACATTTGTCTAAACCAGTTGTCCCATCCTCGTCTTATATCTGTTTTAGCTAAAACTCATTCCTCTTAATCCTTGTAGACATAGGCTTCTGGATTGAAGTCTGACATGCCATTTTAAAATATAAATTCTAGTTATGTAGAAGAATTCTAGTTGAAGATTAGGAGAGACTGAATAAAGCAACAGTAACTTAATGACGCTACTGCTGCTGCTGCTAAGTCACTTCAGTCGTGTCCGACTCTGTGAGACCCCATAGACGGCAGCCCACCAGGCTCCGCCGTCCCTGGGATTCTCCAGGCAAGAACACTGGAGTGGGTTGCCATTTCCTTCTCCAATGCATGAAAGTGAAAAGTGAAAATGAAGTTGCTCAGTCCTGTCCGACCCTCAGTGACCCCATGGACTGCAGCCTTCCAGGCTCCTCCATCCATGGGATTTTCCAGTCAAGAGTACTGGAGTGGGGTGCCATTGCCTTCTCCGAACTTAATGATGATCCAGGTGAAAAGGTGAGTGAGGAGGAATTAATGGGTCAGTTGGAGGCCTGGGCTTCCCTTGTGGCTCAGCTAGTAAAAAAATCCTCCTGCATTGCAGGAGACCTGGGTTCAATCCTTGGGTTGGGAAGATCCCCTGGAGGAGGGAAAGGCTACCCATTCCAGTACTCCAGCCTAGAGAATTCCACGGACTGTATAGTCCCTGGGGTTGTAAAGAGTCAGACACAACTGAGCAACTTTCACTTTCGCTTGGAGGCACGGTCCAGAGAATGGGGCACACCACTATGTCAAACTATATACATTTTGATTAGTAGTGAGCTATAACATATTATTTGAAAAATGAGCCTTAGTTATATTGTAGCAGGTGAAAAATCTAGGTAGGAGTTACTGGTTATGAGTAACGCCCTATTGTTGGTTGAGCACGTTCCCAGGACCTCTAAAGAGGTCTGTGCACAGTGCATATTGGTAGGAAGAAATGGCAGTGACCTGTCACCCCAGGAAAGACCTGACAGCCTGCAAAAAGGCTTGACTTGCTTGGGAAGAATGCTATGCAGACCATCTGCCTGGAATGGAAAATAAGAATTACTATTATTTTCTGAATGGTCCAACCCTCCATCCTGTTGACCTCTCTTCGAATAGAGGAATCAGACACACTTTTATGAAACTGAATTAACTGTATTTATAAATGGAATGGATTGTTTAAAGGAGTTTTAATTTGTTCAACTGAACCATTAATTGAACATTAATCAAATACCATGAGAAGAAATAGTTTCTATTTTTAGTTTAAAATTTTCCTTTTACAAATAGAATAATACAATGGGGATGTTGAATGTAACTAGGTATTTGGATTTCTCTGGTGGGTAATCAAAGAAAAACCACCACAACCTGGGTTGCAAGGAAAGAGTGATTAAAATAAGACTGCTGGGACTTCCTGGCCATCCAGTGGTTAAGACTTGGCCTTTCAGTGCAGAGGCTGTGGCTTCAATCTCTTGTCGGAGAGCTAAGCTCCCACATGACTCATGGCCAAAAAGCAAAACATAAAATAGAAACAATATTGTAACAAACTCAATAAAGACTTAAACAATTGTCCATATAAAAATGTTTAAAATAAAATAAGACTCTGCTTGGAATGAGATGTTGGGCCTATTTCTAACCTGTCCTCCATGGGCAGGCAGGGAATGGGGAGGAGAACTGGGCTCATAAATGATGCCAGTGGTGACAGCTGAACAGTAACTCAGTATTCAGCTGAAGGATATTAAAATGGTATCTGGGTTATCACCAACACTGTGCATAGAATCAGACAGAATAAGCGGCAATTTCCTCTATGAAGGAATTCTAAAGCTAAGCTTGTTTCATCTGAATTTGGGTTCATGATTTATACCATGTGTTCAGCCCCCTCTGTGTTTGGCAATGTGACTAGGATGAGAACAATTTGAGGTACCCAGGTCT